>JAQZBX010000262.1:87422-123642 GCA_029593785.1 Cabassous unicinctus
CACACACACACACACACACACACACACACACACACACTGTATCCTTTAATTCTTTTGACTGGTAACAGCATCTGGACAGGGCCCCTCCTTTCCACCACTCTCTGTGGTCTTAGTGAGCCTGTCAATCCAGATGTCTTACATGTCATCCAACTAGGATAATCAGGTTTTCTTTCTCAAAACTTTGTACCTTGAGCTGAGTTATGCAAGGGCAGAAAAAAAAATGAGTAAGGTTGGAGCCAATTCACTCCTGGAATAACTTCCTGATGCGACAGTCAATTGGATACCTAGACAATTGAACAGATCTGCCCTGGTTCCTGACCTTTCTCAGCTAGACTGAATTTGCTGAACTACCTATGTTCTGCCAACAATTTTCTGTTTTGCAAAAGTTAGCCAGAATTGGTTTTTGTTGCTTGCAACTGAAGAACAAAGTTATAAGCAAATCAGTAACAAAGTGTGTATCGTCTGGAACCACAGGGGCTGTTCTGGTGGTGGAGTACAGCTGGGATGGTGGGAAAGTATGACAGAGAATGTGAGCTACTTTGGCCATAGGTATGTGGGAGCTCCACGCTTTAGGAAATGTGTGATCTGACTGGTTGTTCACTTTGGACACAATGTTAGCAAATGAATGGGACGAGTAGATAATAAGTTGGAGGGGTGGGGCCTATAAGCACAGTAGGTCTTGGGGTACAGCTGCAAAGACCCAAAGTAAAACCCATACCTGAGGTTAACGGATAAACTATAAAAATAATGAGCAATATTTAGAAGCCCAAAGATAAATAAATGATACCAAATTATATGCCCTCCTACTTCCCCAGCCCTCTAAATAAAATCGATCACTGATTTATAACCTAGAAAATGTAACAAGAAATGCTCAGCAGTCTGCATCTGAATAAAACTACTGATTGTGAATAAATCTGCAATGTGGCTCCTGATAGTGTTTACCACCCTCATTTACATGCTGCATTAAACATACACACACATACACTGACATAGACTTATCTACATTTGCAATTTATAGTAGGCCTGACATACAATTTGCCAAGTCATTTGCAAAACTGTTACCAGGACATATGGGCATAGTTTATCATCTGGGGAACAATGGATGCACCCAGCTCCAAGAATGGAACTCACTGGGTTGCCATGTATTACCATGGAACAAGCATTCTACCTTGAACTGCGGGGACTTCATTTAGGTGGGGAAAAGCAAAAATGAATTCAGAGGTGTTAACGGAGTTGGTCAAATACCTGTTGTTTAAATAACAAAGCGATACAAAGCGATATAGTGATACAAAACTGAATTTGGTGAATTGCCAGAAGGAAATGGACCCCACCAAGTGAAGGAGTGGATGTGGTATAAGGGCCCAGTTTGTGGAACACTTAGTCGGTGTTAAGCCTTGCATGGGGCCCTTTTGTAAATGCAATCTCCGCTAATTTTACTACAATCGTATGAAGTAGTTATTATTACCATTTAATAAAGGTTTAAATGACAGTTGGCTACTGAGTGTGCCTGATGCCAAACTCCTCCACAAGAACGCATACTTCCATAGAGTACTAATGAGACAACATGGGTAAACCTCAAGCACATTATGTTAAGTGAAAGCAGCCTAACACAAAAGGTGTACAATTCCATTCACTTGAAATAGCCAAAATAGTTAAATCCAGAGAGACAGATCACAGACTGGTGGCTACCAGGGGCTTAGAGGAGGGGAAATGGGGAGCGACTGCTTATTGGTATAGGGTTTCCCCTTTGGGTGATAAAATGTTTAGGAACCTGATAGAAGTAGAGGTTGCACAATACTATAAATGTGCTAAATGCCACTGAATTGTACACTTTAAAATGGTTAATTTTGTGTTATGTGAATTTTACTGTAATAAAAAAAAATTAAGAGTGCATACATCTAAAATAAATGTGGATATTTGAATAAGACAGTCAAAGACAGAAACAAGGTAAAGATGTGTTCAGAGAATTTCAGAGGCTCTGCTAAATAGCATCAACTAGTTTGGTTGGCCAGTAAGGCAGAACTGAGATCTACAGTATTTCTAAGGTGGGATATGAGAACTTTCTTGATTTGGATCTGTGAGGTAGAGTTGGGGGAGGTGCAATTTTCTTTCCCCTATAAATACCATGTTATGTCAGTGTGGTAGCTTGAAGCTTTTATGGACCCCAGAAAATTATTTTCTTTAGGCTTTCTGTTTCTGTGGGTGTAAACCTATTGTTGTTGGTAGGAACTTTTGATTAGATTACTTCAGCAGGTTGTGACCCAAGGTGGGTCTTAATCCTTTATAAACAGGGTGAATATGGAAAGAGAGACAGAGAAAAAAGCCACAGGAGCAGAGAGAAACTCAGAGGAAGCCAGAAGCTGAAAACAATGAAACCCAGGGGAAAAGGGAGAGAGGAGCAGATGCCACCATGTGCCTTACCATATGAGAAAGGAGTCCAGGATCTCCAGCAGCCATTCTTTGAAGAGAAATCATCTCCTAATTAATCCCCATTGTAAAAGCCAACCCATTTCTGTGTATATTGCATTTTCGCAGCCTAGCAAAGGAAAACAGTGTGTCCTGAAGAGGACCACATAGTTTGGTTTTACCAGGAGAGTTTTTTCCAACTTGGGGAGCTAAATGAAGCCATTTTGACTTCCTCCTCAGAATACCTCACTACTTCTGGAAGGTATATTCCTGTTATTAGCTCTCTAGGACCTCCAAGTGTTTAAGGACATGCTCGTAAAAATACTACCCTGCTAATGTGGCATGGTCAATGAACTGTTGTAATGATGCCTGGGCCAGTCTCTCAATCAGCAGATCAGCTGGACCTCCAGAAATGTATGAGTTGAAAAGAGTCCAGATTCGTATAGAAACGCTTTCACCAAGTATGCACATGTGTAGACATGTGTTAAGGGGGTGGTGGTGGTGGTACTATAGAGTGTTTCCTTCACTCAGCTCTTACCCGAGACCTATTTTCCACTCCATAAAATAAACTGAGTACAATCATACAATGTTGTGGTTCCTGAACTTCCTTGACCATCAGGATAAAAATAGCCAGCATTTCTTGAGCACTTACTACATGCCAAGAACTGTGATAAATATATTATCTCATAAACTCCTCCTAAAATCCCTGCCAAATAGTTGACATTTCCCTTGTTCATTGATGGGGTAACAGATACATTCAAGATAAATTATTTGGCCCTTAACACAGCTAGTAAGAGGCAAAACCATAATTCAAATTTAAGCAATCTTTATCAAGAGCTCACACGGTTACCCATAATGCTAAAATATAATATACTAGCATTGGAGCCTAGGAATCTGAATAGTTAGATGCTCCCAGGTGATTCTTATGCAGCAAGCTCAATTCTGAGAAAAGAATCCACTGGCGAGTCTTATGTGCACTCACATCACCTGGGGATCTTGTTAAAGGACAGATTCTGATTCTGTAAGTCTGGGTTGGGATTTCTAACAAGCTCCAGGTGGTGCTGGTGCTGCTCCTCCTCAGACCACATCTCTAGTAGTAAATTGCAGGGCACAGCACTCAGTTACACAGTGTTTTCCTTGTTCTCTATGAGAGCTTGAGATCGGGTGTCTCCAAATAATTATAAACACCTGAAGTGTCTTGTAAAGTATCTCCATCCCCTAGCAGGGCTGGATGTGTAGAAATAAAGCCACTCATAGAACGCTTGTTAAATAATTCTTGAGAGAAATTCTCTGGCTCTTTAAAACCCAAAACAAGAAGAATTGGAACCAAGGAACAGTTTGCTCTCAGAGTGCAGGGACCGTGCTTCACTTTTACCTGGAAGAGGTTAAGGAATCTGTTTCTGTGTCTGGCCACTTGACAGGTTATCATCAACAACAGTCATCCTTTCAAAGAGGACTGGAAAAATGGGCTCTAAAGAGACATCAACAAAATCACCAGAGCTCAGAACAAAGGCAAATGATGTGTTCCTCAAGGTTTTTAAAATTTTTAATCAGCTCTGATGAAAACAAATCCTCAGGTGTCAGAGTTACACATATTTGTTGTTCTAACTTTTCGTATTAGTTATTACAAGCTCCTTGCACAATTTATTCTCCTATACACTCTAACCCCATGAGTGGAAACCCTCTGCCTGAATTCTTCACTCCCGCACTCTTCACCTTCCTATCTGATCCACAACTATGTAGAGCTGTCATCACAGAAAACTAATTGCGCTGGTTGCTCCCCGAAGAGCTTGCTAAAGATCTTATCTAGCTTTGTTTGATCAAAGATTAGTCTTTTGATCTTGGAAAGAAAAATATGTCCAACTCAGCCAGCCATTTAAAAATAATCCAGGACATTGTCATCATACTTATTTTTTAAATTACAATTTTAAACTTAGAGTGCTCTCCATCCCTTTTCACAACGCCTCCCACCCCTAACACGTACACATTGATGCAATCTTGAAAGTACATGTATTTCCAGAAGAATATATACTATATATGTGTGTGCATACTTACATGTACATGTACATACACATGTATAAATGTTTATATATATGTATATATATATATAACACATTTTGGGACACAAAAGAACTTATTATTGAGATAATTTGAAGTTGAGACGATGTGAAGAACCAAGGCTTTATTCAAATGGAACACAACGCCTAGTGTCTCCTCATCTGCAGTAAATATATACTTTGCTTTCTTAGAACATGAGCCTCAAAATTGAGTGGACATGATGCTTCAGGTGAGTCTTATTTAAAAATGCAGTTTCTAGATTCTGTGCCCAGCAATTCTGATTCAGATCAGATGTTGGAGCTCAGGAATATGCAGTTTCTTAAGTATCCCAGGTGATCTTGCTCTGGAAACTCACAGATTAGAATGGGAGACAGCCATGTAAACAAATAATTGCAATCCAACATGATAAACTAAACCAGAGAAGTGCATGCCATGTATAGTGCTAGCAGTGAAGAAAGGGAAAGTATAAGTCAACTTAGTCCAAAATAGGGAAGGATGTTAGGGATAGTTTCCCCAAGTGTGTTTGAGTCTTGAGGGAAAAGTAACAGTTTAGCAGATGACAGTTAATTGGATATAAGCAGACAAATGCATCTTCTGAGGTCTGATGGTTGAAGATAAAGTTAGGGGGCAGTAGGCCAAGTCAGAGGCAGGTGGCAATGTGGTTACATACCTTGGGGGCACCAGTCACATCATAGTTATCACAGGTTTGTGTGTTTATTATAATAATTTCTTGACATATGGCAGCAAAATATCTTGAAGAAAGGATATCTTTTTTTTTAATGTGTGGAAAGGCCATTGGGCTAGTGGTGCGGATAGGGGATGTGAACTGTGAGGACCATCTTCCTTGTTTCCTAGTTTTCAGGTCTCTTCAACCCACATATCACTCCATAAACAATACAGGGGATCCTGGGGGAAGCCTGCAATTTCACCCCACAGTGTTGACTGCATGTCAGAAGTTATAGACCTGCTCAAAATGTAAAGTGAACTTAGGCCTGGGGGAAAACAGTCAAGATGATTGGGAAAGTGAGAGTCGCTGAGCTGAGGGAGGGTCACTGAACATCACATTTACTGTTTTCTTTCTCCAAATGCTGGTGCCAAGACATTAGTCAAGCAGCCAATATCCAGTGTTCCTCAGATACGACCCAAGCAACCATTAGTCACAGATCCCCTTTCAAACTCCAGATGCCGTCTCTGAAGAGCAGAGCCTTTCATTTCCCAGGAGGACCCTCAATTGTCACTATCCCTAGCCCTTATCTGTTTCTGAGAGGGTAAGTAACTTATCCAAAATTAAACTAATAACTAGCAGAGCCAAGATAGAAACTCAGAATTGTCTGACTCCAAAAGTCATGGTATTAATCAGCGCTTAATCCTGCTCCTATCCGCCCTTTCCTTCAAATAATGCGCATCATCACTATCATCATAGTAGCCAACCTTTTGTGAGAGCCTAATCTCTACTAGGAATTGCTCTAAGCTCTTCCTGAGCATTAGCTTATTTAAACCTCACAACAACCTTCTGTGGTGGATTCATTATCTCCATTTCAGAGATGAGGACAACGAAGGCACAGAGAGATTAAATTGTGTACCTGAGATCATCTAATTAGTAAAGGGTTGGAACTAGGACCCAAAATAATTCAAGATAGCTGTTGGGATACTGCCAACATGTTTGAATTTTGTTCTTATTAGCAATCTTAAAACCAACATTTTCAAGATGCTTTAACAAACAGAGAGAAAAACAGTGGCTTATCCAGGTTTACATTTTAGTTCAGATGGAGAGTACAGTAGGAACCTGAAACTTCCAAGTC
Source organism: Cabassous unicinctus (assembly GCA_029593785.1). Classification (NCBI taxonomy): domain Eukaryota; kingdom Metazoa; phylum Chordata; class Mammalia; order Cingulata; family Chlamyphoridae; genus Cabassous; species Cabassous unicinctus. The sequence goes on from JAQZBX010000262.1 coordinate 93,689, forward strand.
TAAGGTCTTTGCTTCAAATATAATTCTTGGAAATGAAATAGAATTTTGTACTAAGTGGGCAAAACCTTCCTACCTAACACATCATTGTTGGCATTAATTTCTTCATTCAATTGTTCCATGATTGACGAATGTTTTCTGAGTATCTGTGGTTTCAGGGACTGGGGAATCAAAGTGTATTGAGACATGATCCCTATCCTCAAAAAGCTTACACTGTGGCGGAGGAGTCTCACAAGGAGACCAGTGATTACAGTATAGCCTATCAGGTGCCAGCTGAGATTGTGAACTGCATGAGGAAAGGGACTCTGATTTATTCTGCTTTATCTCCACCCAGCACCTAGCCCAGTGCCTGTGTGAGAACACAATTATTTATTAATGCATGCATGAATACAGTGTTGCTAAGGAAATGGTGTATGGGGGAGAGTGGAGTCAGCTGGGGATGGGACAGAGGGGACTATAGGAAGGTTTCTGGGTCCTTGAAGATTGTGCTTAACTGTGTATTGAAAAATGGAAGAATTAGTAGGAGTGAGTCAGGCAAGGGAAGTGGTTGGGGAAAGGATGGGACAAGAGCAGAGTAAATGAGCTGAGATGCTGATGACAGGTCTTTGAGAGGCTTTCCAGGTTTGGCTGGGGTATATATACAGACCTGTGACATATTGACATACTGGGGAAGAACAAGGAAGACTAGAAGCAAGAGTCTCCATGGGGTGCAAAGGTGAGAAATAGAACTTAAGAGGTCAACAGGAGCTAGGTCATGAGGGCTTTTGTTTCTCAATTTAAGTATTTGAACTTGAAAGCCATGGAAGAACTGTTGATTGGTTTTAAGCAGGAAAATGTCATGATCAGTTTCAAATGATTGTAAAATTTTATACCCCTCTTCCCTAACCCTCCACAGGTATGACTTTATTTGATAATGGTACAGAGAGTTGGATTTGATAATGGATCCAATGCTCAGTTGGATCAGGATGTAATGAGTAGTGGTTATCTGACCTCCATCTCAGCTCTAGACCAAAATGACTATATAACTCCCACTGAGGTTCTTACTTAACTTCCCTTCCACCCTACTGAGAGTAGCAAGGATATTCCCAAGCCCTTTTTCTGCTACAAAGGGCATTCTGTTTAGCAGATATTATCACACTCCATTCCTGTAGAAGCTATTGGGAGAAAAACAAACACACACGGTCTTTAAATGAAAATGACCCACGATCTGAGAAGACTAGTGGACGAGAGAGGCATAGTAATTAGAATGGAAAACCACCAGACCCAAATGGAAATGGACTTGTAGTGTAGATCTAAACAAATTAGACCTGGAGCTCAGGTAATCATGCCACTCAGGCAGGACAGCAGCCCTAAACCCAGATGACAGTTTTTACATGTTTGGGGAAGGTAAGTAGTAACAGGTTTGATTTCTAGGATCTTGAAGCTGCAAGACCTGTTTTGTTGAGTGTGGTTCTGCACTCCCAATGCTTTATTACTAGTTTCTGATTATAGAATCAATTTATGCTTGTCATAAAAATTCAAAGCACAAAAAAAACAACTTTAAGTAGAAAAATTATACTTCCTCCCACCAACCAGTCAGTCATTCATAACGTTTTGATGCAACTCCTGCCCAGGCCTTGTCCTCAAATGTGCAGAGTGTTGTTGTTGTCTTTTAAAGGACTATTATTTTAGTTGTATAATTTGCTTTTTTCCACTTAATATACTGTGAGTATCCTTCCATGATAATATATTCACTGCATCATTTCTAAAGCCTACAGAGTAGTCCCTATATGGATATACTATTGTTTGATCAATCTCCTCTTCATAGACATGTTGATGGTTCATAACAATAAAAACAGCAATGGAGGAGGAAAGCCATGATGGACACCCATGTGGTTACATCGTCTTCCGCGTCTATGGTTACTTTCTTAGAATAAAATTCTAGAAGTTGACTTGCTGAGCCAAAAGGCATGCCTTTTAAAACTTGGGTTACACACTGCCAAATTGCCCCTCCAGAAAAGTTGTATCAATCTACTGTTTCACCAAAAAAATAAAAAGTGTCTTCTTTGATCCATCTTTAACAATTTTAGGTATTATCATTGTTTCTAACCTTTGCCTACCAGATAGGTAAAAATTAGCATCATGTTGTTATTTTAATTTTTTACTTCTTTGATTACTAGTAAGCTTGAACATCTTTAATCTAGTAATTAGGGATTTATTCTTTTAATGAATTACATTTACATGTTCTTAGCTCATATTTTTATTTGGTGATGTTTTTATCTTTCTACTTGATTTATAAGAGTTTTTTTTTTTTTTTTTTAAAGATTTATTTATTTATTTATCCCCCCCTTGCTGCTTGTGTTTGCTGTGTCCATTTGCTGTGTGTTTTTTCTGTGTCTCCTTATCTCCCCCTTGCTGTGAGGTCTTGCTGCATCAAGACCTTGCGGCACCTGCTTCCCAAGAGCTTTCTTATATATTAAGAGATTGAACCATTGAAAACCCATTTTATAGCCAGGAAATTATAATTTGGTTCAGTCCACCTGCAGATAGCTTCCAGTCTAAACTTTGCCCAACATCAGTATTGGATGTTTAAATGTAAGCAATCCACAGCCAGGAAGACATTGTCCCCTTGCCCCAGGAAGCGCTCTTTTCGAAGGAAGTGAATCACATAGGGATTGTCTATGGTCACTCAATTAGTAAAATGATCTGGCCTGTGACCTGCTTTAGCGTTGGCATTTTCTGGTCCCTGCTTGTGTATATCCTTAGAAAACGGAATGGATTAAGGAATCATAATTAAAGGCAGGGGTTCTTAACCTTTTTTGTTCCACGGATCCCTTTGCCAGTCAGGTGAAAACCGCAGAATACTACTGTAATTTATTTCATACATTCATAAGTGAAGGAAATGCTAGATTTTAGTTAGAGAAAATAAAGAATAATAAGTTGTTGTGTTTTTTTTCAATTCAACCTCATGGACCTCCTGAAATCTTTCCACGGACCCCTTGGGGGTCCTTGGACCCCTGGTTAAGAACCCCTGATCTAAAGTGTTTTTGAGAGAAAGAAGTTTGACAAAAGCTTATTCAGTTGGTCTAGGATTCATTTGCTTAAATAGCAAGCTGTAATCTTCAAGGAGAAGGAATGGGTCAGTATATTCAATGGGTCAATATATTCAATACACATACTCCTGTTCCAGTGTCTTTTTTAACCTGATCTTTTGAACCTGCACATGGTGGGGGCTTCTCTTTACACTCATGTATTCTGAACAGTAGGAGCACTTGAGATGTGCAGAGCATTATGCTTGTCAGTCCCGGTTTTTGCTCATGCCAACCCTTCTCCATTACCTACTCTTCATTTCCAATGCTCCCCTTCTCCCTTGTTCTCAAGAGAGAGTAAAAGGATCTAACAAAGTTTGAGTGTGTGTTTGAAAAACAGGTAAGGAGCTTTAAGGATAAAAGCCTTAAAGCTGTAAGTCTTAGGAGCCTCTCCTAGTTGCAGACCTAATTAGAGATACCATTTCAGAATGACAAGCATAAACTTATTTGATTCTGATCACTCTCATTTCATAGATGCTAAGGAAGTTGTCCAAGGTCAAAGAGCTACGTTGTAGTAGAGCTAGACTTCTAAACCAGGTCTCTATGACTCCAACCCTATCTTATGAGCCTGCAATGCCTCATAACTCAACACATCCACTTCCAGTGAACCAAGGCCCAGGGGGCTAACTAACCGGCCTGGGCACTCAGATGTTCTTGGTGGAGCTGAATGGAGACTGCAGGCCCCTGACCAGGAGGCGACAGTTGGTTCCCTTCACTGTCCTGACTCATCTTTGAGATGATGAAGCAATTTAACAGGAGAACATTATTAAATGTGTACAAATTGGATTGAAGCCATTATTCAAGAACATACTGTATAAAGTGAACTAAACCTATGCTCATTGCTTGGCTCCGAATTTAGGGGTGTTTTCTATGAGCCCAGAACAATTAATCCTCACACCAACCCTTTGTGGTGGTTATCACCCAAGTGTCAGTTGCCTACAAATCAAAATCAATGCAACAAATCTTTGTGTGATATTCCCTGTCTTCATTGAGGTTTTGTGGGTTAAACCTTGAGCTGCCATCACAAAGAGAATTTCATTTGAAAAATGCTTCCCAGATGTTCTTTTCTCAGAGTTCCTCTTCTTAGCACCACCAAGGAGAAGGGATGGTGAGAGGGTGCTGAATGAGATTTTCCCTCTCCCCTTCTGAAGTATTGCTCTCTGCCTCAAGGCTCACGGGCTCTTACCTCCTCCACCCTTGGAATTTCTTATCCTTTTGCTATGCAGAGCAGTGACTAAGCATATTTTGTTAGTCAAACATTCCCTTGGGGTCCCACATTTCTCCCTAAGTGGTTTATCAGCAATTATTCTGAACAAACATGACATCCTCTATTGTTCCCCTCCATCTTTGACATAATATTGTTATCCCCATTTTAAGGAGTTTGAAAGTCACTGAGGGTAATTTGTCCATAATTTGCCCAAAGTCACACTGCTACCAGGTTGTACTGCCTGAATTTGAAGCTGCATTTGTCTGCATCCCAAAATTCTTGCTTTGTTTAACGACACTAACTCCCTAACTCATTGTATTAAGAGTATTGACCCACTCCAAAATATTGCATAAAAGAGCTGTCCTCTAAAAAGAACAATTAAAATAACTTGACCTTTCAGATCTCATTCAGAAGTTCTCACAAATATGGCAATCTGCTATGTCTAATTTCTCTCTCAAGGCTGAATTACCTTTCATAGGTAATTCATCTCTTGATCGCCTGTAGGCAGGTGGACCCTCCAAATGTAGCCCTTAAACCAGTCAAACTCTGGGACTCAAAGATGGTTTCATCTTGTCCTTAACTCAATGAAGTGGTTCCTAAGTGTGCTCCACAAAACGTTGATCCTATGATACTCTTAAATATGCGGTTCCGTGACCAAATACTTTGAGAAACTGAGACAACAAAGATCAAGTAGGTGTTTCCCAGGTGCGTTCAGTGGAACCTCAATGGACAACAAGTGTGAGCTGTTAGTTAATAGACGTTTTATTGAAACAAAAGTTTGAGGTCAAATAATTTTGGCAAATTGTAAATACTCTAATTCCCTCTTGAAGATTCACGGTCAATATTAGCACATTAAAGGTTCTGACAAGTTCTGCTAAAAAATTGTTTAACTTTGACTTGGTACTTCCCAGACTTATTTGAACTCTTTTGATTTTGTAGCCACATCCAACAGAACCCACACTGGATAGGTCTGGGCTCTGAATTCTGCTCTCCCATATTTTGAAGGGCCTATGGCACAGGGCATAGGGGATCTAGGCCTGATCCTGCCACCAACTAGTCAGTTGATTGTGAGCAAGTCCCTCCTCCTCTCTGAGCCTCAGCTTCCCCATCTTTAAAATGAAGGCATTGCATCAGGTTGTCCCTACCTTCCCCTCCAGGTGAAGCACAGGAACTTTACTAAACATAAGGAATTGGCCACAAGCCAAAGTATCAGGATAAACTGTGTGCTTGTATCTCCTTAATCTCATTCAGGCACCCAGAAACAAACTGAAAATCTTTTTCAAACTATAGAAACATATATAAATAATATTTATATAGACATATGAATATAGACATCTAGTAAATCTTAGAAAGTCAAATATTTTCTGGAATTACATGCTCATTCATGTTTTCAGAACTTTGATGTTCTTCTTCATCAACCTGTTCTTCCAGTACAATGGAAAAGCCACTGCAATCTCCACAGTGAGACCTCTATGACTTACATTCTTTATCTATAAAAAGAAAATAACGACAGTCTGCCCTTATTCCTCTGAGACATTTTGTCAGGACTGTCAGTCATGGTTAGAAAAACTCTTTCCTCTGTCTAAACGCCTGCCACTGCTGAAGTCTTCAGATGTATTGCTGGCCCTCTCTCCCTTTCCTGCAGCCCCTTCCATTCATAGAGCTGAGTGGGTGCTATTAAACACTCCTTTGATAATATTAATACTGGCATTGCATGGGTGAGAATTTGATGCCCCAATAAGAGAGAATTTGCGCTGCTTCAAGGACATTTGTCTTACTAATAATACTTCTTCTTAAAATGCAGAGCAGGATAGCATCAGGGTTAATAGCGAGGCTGCTTTGAAATCAGACAAACCTATGTTTGAACCTTGCACTGTCACTTCCAGTGTGCATCCACAGGCAAGCTACTTGTTGACCTTCAGATTCTTCATCTACAAAGTGGGAATAATATGACTCATACTGCAAGGCTGGTGCAGCAATACAATGCAACAATGTTTGCAAAGTTCATTGTACAGTGCCTGAGCATGTAACATGTGCTCAGTTGTGTCTGTTAAACACATTATTTGAGACATAAAATGCAAGGAAATCCAGAAGAAAAAAATTATCACAGTACCAAGGCAGGACTCCTGCACAGAAAGGATAACTGTAATTAGTGCTCGTAGCAAATGTTCATTAGGCAGCCTGCAATATTAATGCTGGCCAGAGGCTCGCTTTAAGTAATGCTGTCATTGTTCATTAGTGAACACTGCCACCTGGCGGATCAATACACCACATGCCGACAGAGAAATTGCTGAGGTTATGCCAGGTCACCTGGTCCCACAAGGAAGAGGCATTTTTATCCATCCTTGTCCACACTGGCTTCAGCTTCTTGATGTGGAGCCCTCCCCAAAAGGTGATGTGGATTCCTGAATGTATAAATTCCCTTCCATCTTCATGCAGTTGTCAAACCGCCACAGAGATGTGTGGCTGGAGAGAATGTGTTCTTTCACTACAGCTAGTGTTGGCCTTTTCAGAGACTTCTCTGAAAATATTATCAAAAACAGATCACCCATGCCCACCGACCGATAAGACACTCTATCCCATCATTCTATTTTATTGTCTACATAAAGAATATCCTTATCTGAAAACATTTATTGCAACATCTCTCCTCCCTCCCCTGCCTTCCCTTTCCTCTTAACGGAAGGAAGCCCCTGAGTGCAGACCACGCAGGTCCTATTCCATCATGCACCCCTAACACCAGACACAGGACATAGCACATCGTGAGTGCTCAAAAATACTTGGTGCTTATAGAATTAAAAATAGCATTCAATAATGCTAATAAGCACAATGATTTTTATTGATGGATTTGCCTTCTTTTGCCAGGCACAGAGCCGAACTTTGTTCATAGCTTGTCTCATTTAATTGCTATAATCACTTATGGAGGGGTAATGTCACTAAGCACATGGAATCAGAAATTTCCAGGGCCTAGAAGTGGTCTTCTTGGTTGAATAATCATAACTCCTCTTTGCCCAGCATTACAATGCCATATCTCATTTAATTCTCACTCTTTTGAAATCTGTACTATGGTTTTGCCCATTTTACGAGATTTGAGAGCTAAGTTTCATAGAAGTGAAACAATATGCCTAGAGTCACTCAGCTTGGGTGTTAAATCCAGGTCTTGTCAAATTCTAAAGGGCATGCTTTTTTCACTACAATACATTGCCCTCTATTAGGGACACAGTTAAAAAGGGCTTTCTTAATTCTGTCCTGGAAACCCAGACCTGAGTTTTGGCTAAGCTTTTGAAACAAGCTGTGATGGTTAAACTCACATGTCAACTTGGGAAGGTGATGGTGTCCAGCTGTTTCGTCAAGTAAGCACTGGCCCAATTGTTATTGTGAGGATATTTCATGGACCTAAATCATCAGTACATTGATTGCATCTATGGCTGATGACATCTCCGACCAACTAAGGAGATTGCCTTCAACAATGAGAAACTTCTCATCCAATCAATTGAAGGCCTTCAAGGGAGAACTGATGATTTCAGCAGTCACAAGGAAGAACTTCCATCTTCACTTCTCCTGGGGAATCCAGGATCTTGCCTCCTGTCCTGGGGATTTCAGACTTGCCCATTCCCACAGTCACATGGGCCAATTCCTGTAATAAATCTCATATCCCCTGTCAGTTCTATTTTCCTGGAGATCCCAAACTAATAACAGGCCTTGCTCCTAAGCTAAATCTCAAGCTAGGCTTTCCTGCAGCCAGGTCTTTACCGATCCTTTGCTGGCTTCTGCATCTTCACTTCAATGATAATAACAAGCAAAGATTTATTGAGACTTTACTATGTGCCAGGCGGGGTTGGACATGCTTTGCATGAAGGATCTCTTTCAATCCTTATAATAGCCCTGTAAAGCAGGTTCTATTGACATTATTCCTGTTTTACCATTGAGGAAACTGAGGCACAGAGAGGTTAAGTAATTTCCCCAGTTACTTGGTTTCTAAGCCAACACTCCAATTTGAACTCAGACACCCTACTTCCAGAGTACACTCCTAGTGATCTCTCTAGTGGGGCTCATCCTGATGCACCCCTTTGCTGCACTCAGGTAAAGGGCAGGCCCTCAGAGAACTTCCTAGGTGCTATGCTTCCCTGGAAGTTTTAAACCAAAGTCCTAACAGGCAAGAATGCCGGGATGCTGGGCATCTACCTCTCCACTCCCCTTTCCTCTCCTCCCTCCCAGTTTGCAGTAGTCTGCTTATGGTTACTCTTCAATTAGTTTCCATCTGTAGGAGCAGCAAATCCCTAGGGGTGCACAGGCCAAAAAGAGAGACCGACCAAGTCCAAATCCAAAAATATCTTGACTGCAGCAAGCAAGCTAGTGATGGAGAGGAGGAAATTTACCCTTGCAAGACTGGGACACTTCCCAAAGACAGTCCTCTCAGCTTACGTGAGCAGCGTTTTCCACTCCTGAATGTAACCAAGACCTCAGGAATCCAGGACAATCCTGCCAAATATGTGTTCATTAAAAGTTATTTAGGGGCCACCCATATGCACTTTTGGAAACTTGACCCTGTATTTATTGAATTATCTGTCTTGGTTCACCTGACCTGGGCCAAAGAAGCTTAGGTGACTCCCAAAGGACAGTGGTAAAGTTGTGCCGTGGGTATCAGCTCAGACTGTTGGCACTTCCTTGACTCCTTCCCTTATCACAACAGGCAGGCATTGGGTTCAGGAAAATTCTGGGCCCACCCATATTCATTCATCTACTCATGTGTTCATATATTTATGTACCTTATATAGTTATACATTTATTCCATAAATATGTATTAAGAATCACCTGTTTCAGGATAGTTTTGGGTGCTAAGGGCCTGAATTAGACACAGTGGTGTGCTGGTGAATGTTTAACAACTGGCTCTGAAGGTAGTGCTGATGTGAATGGAGGTTGATATTTCCTTTACATAAATGGTAAGAAAAAAGTAAAACAAGAAAGATGTATGTCTATGATATTTGTCAATGACATGAATAGCTTCTTTGCTGAATCAGATAATAGTTTGAAGACTGGAAGACTGATTTCTCAATTTTTTATATTTTTTTAAATTTTTTTTTAGCTACTCACAATGTAACAACTACGGACACCATGATATACTTTTAAGTTTACTCCGCATTATTCAGATTTTCTCCACCAGTTTGTTGAGTCCAGACAATCAACAAAACAATATATCAAGCTCTGGTTTGTAGCATTTGCTGATTTTGATGTGTAATTACTCCCATTGTGGCTAATTTCTAACTACCAACATTTTGTCCTTGAATGTGGGCAGAGATGTATGTGATCTCATGCCCATAGATAATAGTAAAATCTACCATATGCCTGGAGTAGTATTCAAAGCAAGAGAGTGACATGAAATAAGTTTGGGAGAGAGAGGAGGATGGAGCCTGCACATATAAGCCATATTAAAAAAGAGTCTGTTCTAATTTTATTTTTTTCTTATTGATTAGTCAATAGCCTCAACACAATTTACTGAATAAAGTATTATTTTCCTGTCAATTTGAAACACTATTTTGTTCATATACCAAATTCTACAGTATATGTGAATCTATTTCTAGATGCTCTGTTCTGTTCCATTGAGCTACTTGTCTATTCTGGTGTCAGTGTCCTATGGATTTATTTAATGTAAATTGATTTTATATTGTGATTAGGCAGGCAAAGTTCCCTCTCATTATTATACTTTTTGAAAATTTCTTGGTGATTTTTGCACATTCATTTTTTCCTAAATAATTCTACAATTAATTTTTAGCTTATCTCTCTGCCATCCCATCAATACCACCTCCCCTCTCCTCTCTCGTAATACAAAAAATCATAAGGATTCAGAGAGAAATTGAATTGACAGGATAGTTTTACAATATTTTGGATATTTCTCTCCAAATATAATCTTGTAATATTTTCCAACTCAGATAATAGCAACCTCAACTTTCTATTTTTTTCAGGCCAAAAACTGCATGGAGTCATCATTGAATGCCCTTGTTCTTTCATACCCCATATCCAACCCATCAGCAAGTCCTGTGGAATCCACCTTTAAAAGTCAGGCAGAATTTATCCATTTCTCACCCCTTCCACTATTGCCACCTGGCTCCAGCTCTGGTTATTTCACCCCAACTTATTATTAATTTTCCTTCCTGCTTTTACCCTTAGTCTTCTAAAGTCTGTTCCCATCAGGAGACAGAGTGATCCTATTAAAACTTTAGTCAATGCATATCACTCTTCCACTCAAAATCTTCCAGTGGTTTTCCATGTCACTGACAGTAAAAGATGATGTCCTTAGAAATGGCTTTATTTCCTACTTTTCCCATTACCACACACTCTACTCCAGTAAGAATGGCCTCCTTGCTGTTTCTCAAACAGGTCATGTTTGCTCCCACCTCGGGGCCTTTGCACTTGCTGTTTCTTCTCCCTGAAACACTTTTCTCCCAGGGAATGCCTGGCTTTTTTCCTCACCTCCTTCATATTTTCGCTCATACCACTGAGGTCTTCCCTGACCCCTCTATCTAAAATTGCACTCCCCTCCCAATACTCCTTGTACCTCTTTTCCTGCTTTGCTTTTCTCCATAGCATTCACCACCTTATAAAATGCTATTTAATTTCCTTATTCATTACGTTTATTTTCTGTCTCCTTCCACTAGAATATAAGCTCCATGAGGGCAGGGAATTTCATCTGCTTTGTTCACTGCTGCATCCCCAGTGCCTACACTAGTAGCTGCACATAGACAGTGCTCAATAAATAAATTTTGAATGACCAATGAATGAATTTTGAGTCTTCTCATATACTTATATAAATATAAATATAAATATAAATATAAATATGCACTTATATATATAAATATATATAGTTTTATCTTCAGTATAGCTTTGTGGTTTTCTTATCTTTGAGATATCCATAAAATAGAATTTTATTCTGTCATTTAAAAGAGTGAGGTAGACATGTAGCTATTGTTATGGAGAGATGTCTATAATACATCTTAATATTTAAAAAAAGGTCAGAACAGTATGTATAGTATGATTCTATATTGGTAAAAAATCAAAATATGTGTACATATCTACATCTCAGAGTAGACTTCCCTTATTCCCCAATCCTCTTACTAGAGTTTGGCATATACTAAATAAAGATAGGGTAAGAGAAGGAAACCTTGGAAATGCAGGGAAAGTGACAGAAATCCTTTGAGAACAATAAAACAGATTTTGTTTTGTGAAAAGAGATCTATGTGAAGAGAAGGTAAATTTTGGCAGGCGAATGGCTTGAAGGTCTTATGAGTATTCTAATCTTTGTCTCCTTTACACCTGCACTCTCCTCCCCACTGGTGATGACTGACAACTCATCCCAGAGATTGAGTTTAAGGATCAGGGGAGGAAGCAAAAGAGTTTAGAGATGGTAAAAAGAGGAGCAAGGGAGGAGGGTAGAGAACAGAGGCTCCCATGATTGGGCCCAAAGTGGGACAGATATTAATAGGAAATAAAAGAATATTATCTCTTCTTTTGTTATTGAGGTCACTATGATATTGATTTAGTAGTTTCTTCACATTTGATTTGAGTTTGTGTGTAGTCATTTTTGGTAAAGTTTTATGTGTGCTTGAAAAGAATGTGCTTTTTCTAATTTATGGATATAGGATTTCATATCCATAATGCTCATTGCATGTATTAATTATGGTGTTTAATTATTTTATATCCTTACTAGTGTTTTGTTGTCTGTTAGACCTACTGATTTCTGGGAGGGAGAGATTTGAAAATTTCTCCTTATATTGTGTGATGGTTAGGCTAAGGTGTCGACTTGGCCAGGTAATAGTGCCCAGTTGCTTGGTCAAGCAAGCAATGGGCTAATTGTAATACAGGGACATTTCATGGACTTTAATCATAAGGGAGTTGATTACATAGATGGCTGGTTAATTCTACAATCAACTAAGGAGATAGCCAAAAGCAGTTAGTGATGTCTCATCCAACCAGTTGAAGGCCTTAAAAGGGGAAGTGTTTTCAGCATTAAGAGAGAGAATTCCCATCTCTACTTTGGACAGCCAGCATTTCCTGGGGAACTCATCAAGGACCTTCATTGGAGTCCCTGGTTTGAATCCTGCCCTATGAAATTTGGAATTGTGCATCCCCATGGTTGCATGAGACAATTTTATAAAATCTCATACTGTTTACAGATATCTCCTATTGTTTCTGGTTCCCTAGAAAATCCTGACTAATATAGCTTGCTACTGGAGTGGTTCTTGAGAAACAGAATCTTAAAAATGGGATTTCTGAATTGGTTCTGGGATTTTTGTAATTGGCTCTCTACTCTGATTAGATTTAAGTGCACTAATGACTCTGTTTCCAAATAATCAAGAGGCCATTGACAGTCCATGTCATCAGTTGGCAATAGAAATACACAAAATATCATCACTGGATATGACTACTTCCATTCTTATAAGAAGCAAGGATCTGGGTGAGAGTGTTTTCAACACCTTAACAGAGTTTTGTAAAGTTAAAAGGTACAGTGATGTTGGCTGGTTGTTCCTAAATATGCTGGATACAGTTAGAAAAGAAAGGGATGAGCTGAAGGCTTCAAATTTGCAACTTAAGTGCCATATGAATGATGTGAAAGTTTCTATATATGCTCTGAAAGAAAATCTTGTTTTGTGCAGCTGCAGAATTGAGATCTCTGAAAACCAGACTCAGTTTCACTGTACTAGTAGCAGAGCTACAATGGAAACTAAAATCTCAAACTTGTGGGGTGTCTGCTGTTAAAGTGAGGGCATTGATTGCAAAGGAGTGGAATCCTGAGGATTGGGATGGAGACATATGGGTTGATGGTGATACCAGTGGGGACAGTGAAACCCTAAATTCTGCTGAGACTTTGTCAGATAAACCTGTAATGGTCTGCCCTAAGGAGATCACCCATTGTCAAGCTTGCATCACACAACCTCAAGCCTGCCCCAAGGAGTACAGACCTCCTTCCACCCTGAGGAGAGTACCACCCAAACTCAGGCCTGCACCACCCAATCTCCAGCTTGCCTCAAGGGGTCTTGACCTCCTCCCTGCCCTGAAGAAACCATCACCCAACCTCCACCCTGCCATCCAACCCTACCTGAAGAGATTAATCCTGTCTCACCAGATGAAACGGCAAGGGAATGCCCTGAGGTAATTGGCTTGCAAGACACTTCCAATTCTTCTCCTTACCCACCCCTACACCTCTCTTCTCTTCCAGACCTACAACTAGACTAAAATCACAACAAATCTCCAAAGGTGAAATACAAAGTGTGACCAATGAGAAAATATGCTATACTTTAAAAGAGCTGCATGAGTTTTCTAATTTTTATAGACAAAAATCAGGGGAATATGTGTGGGAATGGATATTAAGGGTATGGGATAATGGTGGAAGGGATATAAAATTGGATCAGGTTGAATTTATTAATATGGGCCCACTAAATAGAGATTCTGGATTCAGTGTTGTAGCTCAAGGGGTTAGAAAGGGCTCTGATTGTTTGACTGGCTGGCTGAAACATGGACCAAAAGATGGCCTAGAATGCCTCCTGAGGTAGAGATGCCTGATTTACCCTGATATACTGCAGATGAGGGGATCCAATGGCTTAGAGAGATTGGAATGCTAGAATGGATTCACCATTTAAGACCTGCCCACCCACCCCAGGAATGTCTAGAGGACACATCTTTTACCAGAACTGTGAGAAATAAATTTGTGAGACTAGCTCCATCTTCCCTGAAGAGCTCTGTGGTTCTTCTGTGTAGATCAGATATTACTGTGGGAATTGCTGTCACGGACCTAGAGTCCTTAAACGCTATGGGGATGATTGGATCCCAGGCTGGCAGAAGCCAGGTAGGAGCACTTAATTGCCAAAGACAAAGTGAACGTGGCTACCACAATGAAAGGCAGACTCAAAGCAGCTATCAAAAGAGTCTGAGTGGAACAGGTGTAGCTCAGTGGTTGAGCATCTGCTTCACATGTACGAGGTCCTGGGTTCAATCCCGGGTACCTCCTGAAAAAAAAAAAAAAGAGTCTGAGTTACATTGACCTATAGTGTTGGCTAATAGATCACAGAGTACCTAGAAGTAAAATAGATGGGCAGTCTACTAAATTGCTACTTGATCTGTATAAGGTGAAGAGTTCTCGGTCGAGTGAACAAAACCCTAACTTAAATTATGGAAACAGAAAGTCATGGCCCCTTAATCAACTCCCAGACTTGAGACAGTTTACAGACCCAGAGTCCCTTGAATAAGGGGAAGGCCAGATTCCCTTGGGGAAGGATTCTGTTACATTGCCAAAAATTTATAGTTAATCTTCCTCCCAGCTTTCCCCAAAGAGACCTATATGGCCTTTCACCAGGATAACTGTGCATTAGGGAAAAGGAAATATCAGACATTTTGGGGATTATTAGACACTGGCTCTGAAATGACATTAACTCTAGGAGACCCAAAACATCACTGTGGTCCACCAGTCATTGTAGGGGCTTATGGAGATCAGGTGATTGATGGAGTCTTAGCTCAGGTCCATCTCACGTGGGTCCAATGGGTCCCTGGACCCATTCTGTGGTTATTTCCCCAGTTCCAGAAAGCATACTTGGAATAGACATACTCAGTAATTGGCAGAATCCCCACATTGGATCCCTGACTTGTGGAGTGAGGGCTAATATGGTAGGAAAGGCCAAGTGGAAGCCACTAGAACTGCCCCTACCTAGCAAAATAGTAAATTAAAAGCAATACCAATTCCTGGAGGGATTGCAGAGATCAGTGCCACCATCAAGGACTTGAAGGATGCAGGGGTGGTGATTCCCATCACATCCACATTCAACTCTATTTGCAGAAAACAGATGGATCTTGGAGGATGACAGTAGATTGTCATAAACTTATCCAGGTGGAGACTCTAATTGCAGGTGCTGTTCCAGATATGGTATCATTTCTTGAGCAAATCAACACATCCCCTGTTACCTGGTATGAGGCTATTGATCTGGCAAATGCTTTTTTCTCAATTGCTGTTAGTAAAGTCCACCAGAAACAGTTTGCTTTCAATTGGCAAGACCAGCAGTATACCTTCACTGTCCTGCCTCAGGGGTATATCAAGTCTCCAGCCCTATGTCATAATATTGTCCACAAGGACCTTGATCGTCTCTCCTTCCCAGAAGACATCGCACTGGTTCATTATATTGATGATATCATGTTGATAGGACCTAGTGAGCAATAAGTAGCAATCACTCTAGACTTATTGGTAAGACATTTTCATTAGAGAAGATGGGATCCAACAAAAATACAGGGGCTTTCCACCTCAGTGAAATTTCTAGGTGTCCAGTGGTATGGGACATGTCAAGATATCCCTTCTAAAGTGAAGGATAAGCTGTTGCATCTGGCCCTGCCTATGACCAAAAAAGAGGCACAACACTTAGTTGGTTTCTTCGGATTTTGGAGACAACACATTCCTCATTTGGGTGTGCTACTACAGCCCATTTACCGAGGGACCAGAAAAGCTGCTAGTTTTGAGTGGGGACCAGCACAAAAGGAGGCCCTGCGACAGGTCCAGGCTGCTGTGCAAGCTGCACTGTCACTTGGACCATATGATCCAGTAGATCCAATGGTGCTGGAAGTGTCAGTGGCAAATAGAGATGCTGTCTGGAGACTTTGGCAGGTCTCTATAGGAGAATCACAATGCAGACCCTTAGGGTTTTGGAGTACAGCCCTGCCATCCTCTGCAGAAACTAGTCTCCTTTTCAGAAACAGCTTTTGTCCTGCTACTGGGCCTTAGTAGAGATTGAACACTTAACCATGGGCCACCAAGTTTCCATGAGACCTTAGTTGCCTATCATGAGCTGGGTATTGTCTGACCCACCAAACTATAAAGTTGGGCATGCACAGCAGCACTCCATCATAAAGTGCAAGTGGTATATATGAAACAGGGCTTGAGTGGGTCCTGAAGGCACAGGTAAGTTACATGAGGAAGTAGCCCAAATGCCCATGGTTACCATTCCTGCCATGTTACCTTCTCTTTCCCAGCCCACTGTTATGGTCTCTTGACTGAGGAAGAGAAAACTCGGGACTGGTTTACAGATGGTTCTGCATAATATGCAGGTTCCACCCTAAAGTGGACAGCTGCAGCACTGCAGCCCCTTTCTGGGATGTCCCTAAAGGACAGTGGTGAGGGCAAATCCTCCAAATGGGCAGAACTTTGAGCAGTGCACCTGGTTGTCCATTTTGCTTGGAGGGAGAAATTGCTGGAGGTGCATTTGTACACTGATTCATGGGCTGTTGCCAATGGTTTGGCTGGATAATCAGGGACTTGGAAGGAACATGGTTGGAAAATTGGTAACAAAGAGGTCTGGGGAAGAAGTATGTGGATAGACCATTCTGAATGGGCAAAAAACATGAAAATATTTATGTCCTACATGAATGCTCACTGGAGGGTGACTTCAGCAGGGGAAGATTTTAACAATCAAGTAGATAAGATGACTGCTCTGTGGCTAGCACTCAACCTCTTTTCCCAGCCACTCCTGTCGTTGTCCAATGGGCTCATGAACAAAGTGGCCATGGAGGTAGGGATGGAGGTTATGCATGGGCTCAGCAACATGGACTTCCCCTCACCAAGGCTGACTTGGCTACAGCCACTGTGGAGTGCCCAATCTGTCAGCAGCAGAGACCAACACTTAGCACCAGACATGGCACCATTCCTCAAGATGATTAGCCTGCTACCTGGTTAATTGGACCACTTCCATCATGTAAGCAGCAGAGATTTGTTCTAATTGGAATAGACACATACTCTGGATATGGGTTTGCCTTCCCTGCATGCAAAGCTTTTTCCAAAAAGCATTTTGAACTCACTGAATGTCTTACCCAACACCATGGTATTCCACACAGCATTACTTCTAATCAAGGAACCCACTTCACAGCAAATGATGTGCAGGAATGGGCACATGCTCATGGAATTCACTGGTCTTACCATGTTCCCCATCATCCTGAAGCAACTGGATTGATAGAATGATGGAATGGCCTGTTTGTTTGTTTGTTTGTTTGGCTTTTATAAAGGGGACTTTTTGGGGGTAAAAGCTTACAGTTCCTTAGATGCTACAAAATGTCCAAATCAAGGCATCATCAGAGATGCTTGCTTATCAAACGTCAGCTGCTAGCAGATCCAGGGTCCAACCATGTGGTGAGGCAAGATGGTGGGACTCCCAGTCACCTCTCTATTTTCTCCTGGAGCTCAGCTGTGGGTAATCAGATATCTCTCCTTGGACTTCATCTCCTCGAGTGTCTTGGGACCTTTCTATAGGCAAACCTGGAGTACTCTCTCTTACATGGTTTGGTCAAAATGTCAGAGCTCTCTTTTCTGTGTCTCTTTTTTCTCTCAGTTTGTGTGTGTTTGTGTGTGTGTTCTCAGTTTATATAAGACCCATCAAGAGAGTGGAGACTCAACTTAGGTCATGCCTCAAGCCCTAAAGTGGTCTAATTAAGTGATCTACTCAAAGGTCTCAACTGAATTTAATGCAATCAAAGGGTATCACACCCACAGGAATGAATTAGTTCAAAAACATAATCTTTTCTGGGATTCAGAATAGAATGTCAAACTGTCACATATAGGAAAATAATGTCACTACAAAAATTCACAATTATGTACCTAGAAGCATAGATCAAATCACATAGTTATCACATATCTCATATGAATACTTTTGAAAATACACAATCCAAACATTTCTAACACATTCTAGAAAAAAAAACACCTCTTCTTGGAGTTCATCTTGATTTCACTGTGAAGGACTGAAAATCAAGCTACAATTTAGCTGGATTGCTGGTGGAATATGAAAATCAAGCTCTTGCTGGGTTCTCATAATGACTTCCTCATCTAAGTTTCTGGTCAATATATCTACTGATATCCAGACCCATAAGTATCTGGATATCTTCACATGATGGTGCCTCAGGTGTCTTAAGGTTAATATGTCCAATAGGTCATTCTGTTTCCTAAGAAATCTGTTTTTGGCCTTTTGAAGACTCAATTATGGTGCCAACTAGGTGGCAATAACTTGCAGGGCAGTATTCTCCTGGAGATTGTGTATGCTCTAAATCAGCATCCACTTTATGGGCTGTTTCTCCCATAGCCAGGCATCAAGAGTGGAAATGGGAGTGGCATCACTCACTGTTAACCCTAGTGATCCACTAGGAAAATTTTTGCTTCCTGTACCTGCAACCTTAAGTTCTACTGGTCTACAGGTCTTAGTTCCAAAAGGAGGAGTGCTTCCACCAAGGAACACAACAATAATTTTATTGAACTAGAAGTTAAGATGGCTACATGAGCACTTTGGGATCCTCATGCCTTTGAATCAGCAGGCAAAGAAGGGAATTACTGTACTGGCTGGGGCAATTGATCCTGACTATCAATGGGAACATAAGACTGCACCTACACAATGGAGGTAAAGAAGAGCTTACCTGTCATATAGGAGATCCCCTGGGGTATCTCTTAGTACTACAATGCCCTGCCCTGTGATTAAAGTCAATGGAAAATTGCAACAACCCTACCCAGGAAGGACTAACAATGGCCCAAGATCTTCAGGAATGAAAGTTTGGGTCACCACCCAGGCAAAGAACCATGGCCAGCTGAGGTGCTTGTTGAGGATAAAGGGAACATTGAATGGGTAGTAGAAGAATGTAGTAATAAATACAAATTATGATCATATGAGCAGTTACAGAAATGAGGACTGTATGGTCATGAATATTTCTTCCTTTGTTTTGGTATGAGTATATTTATATATATACATAAAACAAATGTCTTTGTTTTCTTCCCTAACCTTTGCCCTTATCATATGACATAAGTTGTATTGGTTTCATGTCATAGTATTTAAGGATGTCAAGTTTAAGAGCGAATATTACCCAAGGACTTGCACCCTATTCTGGAGGGATTTAGTGCATTTCAGGTTGTATGCAGGACAGTTGAATATTGTTAAGCAGATATATATATATATATATATTTAGAGACTAAGTATGGTTTAAAGTGATGTGTATGGCTGCCAAGTTGACAAAGGGGGGACTGTGATGGTTAGGCTAATTTGTCAACTTGGCCAGGTAATGGTGGTCAAGCAAGCACTGGGCTAATTGTAATACAAGGGCATTTCATGGACTTTAATCATAAGGGAGTTGATTGCATAGATGGCTGATTATATCGACAATCAACTGAGGAGATTGCTGTCAGCAATGAGTGATGTCTCATCCAATCAGTTGAAGGCCTTAAAAGGGGAAGTGTTTTCAGCATTTAGAGGGAAAATTCCCATCTCTACTTCAGACAGTCAGCATTTCCTGGAGAACTCATCAAGGAACTTCATCGGAGCCCCTTATTTGCTGCCTGTCCTATGGAATTTGGACTTGTGCATCCCCTCAGTCATGTGTGACAATTTTATAAAATTTCATACTATTTACAGGTATCTCCTGTCAGTTCTGTTTCCCTAGAGAACCCTGACTAATACAAATGGATACTCAAATTCAAGAAAGAGTGAATCCCCAAAAGATGAACTTAGAAGACATCCACATCTAGAAACAGACCAAGTGAAACTTTGGGATATTTAGTTTACTATAATTCTTACTGATTTCTTTTGTTTATTGTATGTCTTCTATATAAGAGCATGCAGGAATGTTTGTCTATTTTGTTCACTGTGGTATCTCCAGCTCCCAGCTCATAGTAGGCACTCTAATGATTTAAACCTGTTGAGGTAATGTATTAGTCAGCCAAAGGGGTGCTAATGCAAAATACCACAAATTGGTTGGTGTTTATAAAGGGTATTTATTTGGGATAGAAGTCCACAGTTACCAGGCCATAAAGCATAAGTTTCTTCCCTCACTAAAGTCCATTGCCATGTGTTGGAGCAAGACAGCAGCCAACGTTTGCCAGGGTCCAGGCTTCTTGGATTTCTCTCTCCCTGGGGCTGCGTTTCTCTCTGAGCTTAGCTCCTCTGCTTCCTCCACAAGGTCAGCTGTAGACTATGAGGCTTTCTAGGCTTTATGTCTCTCCACAAGACCAGCTGTAGACTATCAGGCGAATTGCTTGTCTCTATCCCGGGGCCTTCTCTCCTTCCTCAGGACCAAGCTCTCTTACTTCCCGGGGCTCCAGCTCAAGGCTCCAATATCAAAACTACTCTCTTGTCTTTTGCATTGCCTTTTATATTTTATTCCCCTACCCACCAAGGGGTGGGGCTCAACACCCCACTGACATGGCCCAGTTAATGCCCTAATCATAACTTAATCATGCCCAGATTAGCAGACCAGTTTACAAGCATAATCTAATATATATATTTTTGGAATTCATAATTACATCAAACTGCCAAACAGCTACAGGTAATGAATTAAATCTCTCCACTTCTTCATTCTGGGTTCAATTTCCTTCTTACCAAAGTTCCTCTTTCAGTCCTTTTAGAATAGTATTAGGGAAGCGGGTGTGGCTCAATCCATAGAGCTCCCGTTTACCATATGGGAGGCCCCGGGTTCGCTTCCCAGGGCCTCCTTGTGAGGGCAGGCCAGCCGTCGCGGCACGGTGGGCTGATGCAGTGGGACCTCACAGCAAGGCGGAGATAAGCAGACACGGAGAAGACACACAGCGAATGGACACAGCAAGCACAAACAGCAAGGGGGGGATAAATAAATAAATAAAATCTTAAAAAAAAAAAAAAGAGTATTGAGTGGTAAAGTCTCTCAGTTCTTATGATAGGAAATTTCTATTTTGCCCTCATTCTTGAATTGGAGTTTAGCTGGGTAAAATTCTTTATGATGTTCATTTTTTTTTCCTTTGAAAGTTTGAATCAATTATCCCCTTAATTGTTTTCTGGCTTTCAATGTTGATGTTGAGAATTCATCTATCAGTCTAACATTCTTTGGAAGGTAAACATCCTCTTCTGAAAGTTTTTTGCTTAATTAAACTTTGAATTTTGAGATAATTGCAGATTCACAAATAGTTGTGAGAAATAATACAGAGAGATCCCTGCACCCTTTACCCAGTTTGCCCCAATGGTAACATCTTGCAAAACTATAGTACAATATAACCAGAATATTGACATTGATACAATAAAGACACAGAGCATTTCTATCCCCACAGCGGTCCCTCATGTTGCCCTTTTACAGACACACCCACATTCCTCCCATCCCCACTCCTTCATAACCCCTGGCAACCACTAATATGTTTTCAATTTCTATAATTTTGTCATTTAAAGGATATTATATAAATGTAATTGAGAAATTGGTCATAAAAACTGAGACACTGAATATACAGACAATGGCCAGACCTTACATGGCAATAGGACTCTGACTCTCAATCTCTGCAGCAACTAGACAGGGAAGCCAAACCACAAACTTAGCAGAAAACAGCACAGGCAGCCAAACCACAAACTCTTCAGCAATTAGCACGGATTGGTCAGGACTTGGTTATTAATGCCCAGTTTCCCTATTTTTTTGCCCCCACTTCCGACTCAGGATCAACCAAAGAAAGCCAAATATGCTCACCAAACCAATCACATAAAATGTGGGGCTTCTAGTTAGCCCACCTTCAGCTTCCCCATGCCAACAAACTTCAATGAGAGTATACTTAAAACCTTCCCTTTTATTCATCACAAAGCTTTTTGTGATGCCTGCCATTGACTATCTCCCAAACTCAAGTTATGGTGACTGAATTCCTTGCTATAGAGCCAACTTTGAGAAAACAGCCCCTGTTTGTTCTTATTTGAGTGGTTTTCATTTATTTCCCAACTCTTCCCAGAGGTCCCACTGAGATATGGTCTGCATTGCCCCTTGTTGCAGACCCAGTGGAAACCACAGAAGTCGATTGTGCCTTTCTTCTTGCGGTGCCAATGAGGTAAGTCAGTGCTGGGTCTAAAATCTGCTCACTTAGTTTGAATTACTTGGCTGTTCCGTTTGGTACCCAGGGTTTTTTGTTTGTTTGTTTGTTTTTTCCCTCATTTGTTTGGCATCCTTTTTTATCCTTTTTTTTTTTGCTTTCTTTGGTGCTTCCATTTTGTGTTGTACTGTTTAAAAACATGTTTACATAAGAAGAATCACAGAGAATTCCAGGAAGATGGAGGATTAGAGAGCTACAGGACACACTTCTCTTACAGAAAAAAAGCTAGAACACAGGCAGAATCTGTCTGGAGCAACAGTTCTAGGGCTAAGATGATCAGGAGAGTTCTGGGCAGCACCCAGAAGAGAAAGGGGAGAAAAGAAGGAGACTGTGGAGGATCTGTGAGAACCTCGGGCTGCTGCTGCTGCTGCTGCTGGCATCCAATGCCCACTCATAGAGCAGAAAGCTTCAGGTCATCCCATTCCTGGTGAGTGGCTATGGACTGAGAGGGCCTCAGAGGTCCTCCTCCCCAGGAAAGGGGAGAGGGTGGGACAAAGCCTACAGATGATCCAGCTTTTGGCTGGAGAATCTGGTCTGCTGGGTCTCACGATTTACACCCGTCCCAGCCGGGCATGGTCATGCCATTGTTCCCATTCAGGAGCAGGCAGAGAGCTAATGATAGCCTGCCTTTTCAAACACCCTCCCTACTGACAGGGACTGGTTGCCGCTAACAATGCAGAGGGGAGCAGATAATGTTTCTCCCCTGGGAAACTTATGGGAAACAGCAAAGGCAGTGCTGAGAAGGATATTTATAGCCCTAAGTAACTAATTAAAAGGGAAGAAAGAGCTAAAATCAAAGACCTAACTGAAGACCTGGATGAAGTAGAAAAAGAACAGCAAACTAATCCAAAGCAAATATAAGGAAAGAAATAACAATGATTAGAACAGAATAAATAAAATTGAGAACAACAACAAAAAACAATAGAGTGAATTAACAAAACCAAAAATTGGTTCTTTGAGAAGATCAATAAAATGACAAACCCTTAGCTAGACTAACAAAGAAAAAAAGACAGAAGATGCAAATAAATTAAATCAGGAATGAAAGGGTGGACATTACTACTGATCCCACAGAAATAAAAGGGATCATAAGAGGATATTATGAAAAACTGTATGCCAATAAATTAGACAACCTAGATGAAATGAACAAATTCCTAGAAATGCATGAACAACATACACTTACTGTGATGGTTAGACTAATGTGTCAACTTAACCAGGTAATGGTGCCCAGTTGTTTGGTCAAGCAAACACTGAGCTAATTATAATACAAGGGCATTTCATGGACTTTAATCATCTGTGAGTTGCTTGCATATATGACTGATTACATCTATAACCAATTGAGGAGATTGCTGTCAGCAATGAATGACATCTCATCCAATTAGCTGAAGGTCTTAAAAGGGAAAGTGATTTCAGCATTCAAGGAGAGAATTCCCATCTCTACTTCAGACAGCCAGTGTCTCCTGGGGAACTCATCAAGGACTTTCTTCAGAGTGCCTGACTTGCAGCCTGCCCTACAGAATTTGGACTTGTGCATCCCTATGGTCTTGTGAGACAATTTTATAAAATTTCATATTATTTACAGATATCTCCTGTCAGTTCTGTTTCCTTAGAGAACCCTAATACACTGACTCTAGAAGAAATACAAGATCTCAACAAACCAATAACAAGTAAAATCTTCAAAAATCTCCCAAAAAAGAAAAACCCATGACAAGATGGCTTCACAGGTGAAATCTACCAAGCATCTTGAGAAGAATTAATACCAATCCTGCTTAAATTCTTCCAGATAATTGAAGAGGAGGAAAAGTTACCTAACTCATTTTATGACGCCAACATTATCCTAATACCAAAACCAGATAAGATAATACAAGAATACAAAATTAGAGACCAATCTCTCTAAATGAATATAGATGTAAAAATTCTCAACAAATACTTGCAAATCCAATCCAATAGCATATTAAAAGAGGTCAATTGGGCTTTATTTCTAGCATGCAAGGGTGGTTCAACACAAGATAATTAATTAAAATAACACATTAACAAATTGAAGGGGAAAACCCACATGATCATATTGGTTGCCACAGAAAAGGCATTTGACAAAACCCAGCATCCTTTCTTGATAAAAATACCTCAGAATATAGGAAGAGAAGGAAAATACCTCAACATGATACAAGGCATGTATGAAAAACACACAGCCAACATCATACTCAATGGGGAAAGATTCAACACTTGTCCTCTAACATTGGGAACAAGACAAGGATGCCCATTTGTTACCACTGTTATTCAACATTGTGCTAGAAGTTCTAGCTAGAGCAATTAGGCAATCGAAAGAAATAAAAGACATCTAAACTGGAAAGGAAGAAGTAAAACATTTACTATGTGCCAATGACATGATTCTATATTTAGAAAGTCTTGAAAGCTCTACAACAAAGCTACTAGAGCTAATAAATAAGTTCAGCAGAGTGGTGGGATACATGATCAACACACTGAAATCAGTAGTGTTTCTAATACACTAATAATGAGCAATCTGAGGAGGAAATCAAGAAAAAATTCCATTTACAATAGCAACTAAAGGAATCAAATATCAGGCATAAATCTAACCAAGGATGTAAAGGACCTATACTCAGAAAACTACAAAACATTGCTAAAAGAAATCAAAGAAGACCCAAATAAATGGAAGAACACTTGGTGTTCATGGATTGGAAGACTAAATCTCATTAAGAAGTCAATTCTACCCAAATTGATTTACAGATTCAATGCAACGCCAATAAAAATTCCAACAGCCAACTTATAGAAACAGAAAGTCAATTACCAAATTTATTTGGAAGGGAAAGGGGCCCTGAATAGCCAAAAACATCCTAAAAAAGAAGAGCAAAGTTGGAGAACTCATGCTTCCTTACCTTGAATCATATTATAAAGCTACACAGGTCAAAACGGCATGGTGGTGGCATAAAGATAGACACATTGGTCAATGGAATTGAATTGAGAGTTCAAAAATAGATGCTTAACTTTATGGTTGACTGATTTTTTTTTTTTAATGAAATCCACTGAGGGTTTTATTAAAGGTAATGAAGAAATCTCCAGGGAAGTAAATACTTATCTTTTTAAAAAATTTTATAGATACTTTTTAATAAAGCATAAAACCATCCAAAGTGTACAATCAGTGGTATTCGGTTTAATCACGTTTGTGCATTCATCATTCCAATCACACCCAGAGCACTTTCATTATTCCAATAATAATAATAATCAAAAAACAAACAAAACTCATCACCTCTCAATCTCTCTATGCCTCACCTGCTGTACATAGCTGCTATTCTTTTTCCTTCTTTCTAATATATTTATATTTAGTAAAAACAGTCTTATATATGCAATACCACCCATATTTGTGTTTTACTGTCTTATACAGTCCCATGTTATAGTTTTTAGCTTTCCTTCTAGTAATATACATGACCTCAGGCTTTCCTTTTCAACCACTGTCATACCCATACAATAGCACTGCTAGTTACAAATACTGTGATATGCTTTAACCATTTCTATTTGTTTCCAAAGTTTTACAAACAACCTTTTAAACAATTCTGCACAGATTAACCCTCAGCTTTCCACTATCTACCCTCATTCTATTTTCTTTCTTTTTAAGATTTATTTATTTGTTTATGTTCCCCCAACCCCCACCCCTCATTGTTTTTTGCTCTCTGTGTGTTCTTCTGTGCTTGTCTTCTGTTTAGCCGGCACTGGAAACCGATCCTGGGATCTTCCAGAGTGGGAGAGAGACACTCAATCTCTTGCGCTACTTCAGCTCCCTGGTCTGCTGTGTCTCTTATTGTCTCTCCTCTGTGTCTTTTTTTGTTGTTACATCATCTTGCTGCACCAGCTCTCCATGCAGGCCAGCACTCCTGCACAGGCCAGCACACTGTGTGGGCCAGCACTCCAGCACAGGCCAGTACTCCTGCACAGGCCAGCATTCTGCGCAGGCCAGCACTCAGTGTGGGCCAGCTCTCCGCTCGGGCCAGCTCGCTGCGTGGGCCAGCTTGCCTTTCACCAGGAGGCCCCAGGAATCGAACCCTGGACCTCCTATATGGTAGACAGGAGCCCAATTGCTAGAGCCACATCCGTTTCCTATTCTATTTTCTGGTGACCTATATTCTAATTATTAACTCCATGAGTTCATGTATATTTAGTTCATCATAGCATGATCATACAGTA
This sequence comes from Cabassous unicinctus, assembly GCA_029593785.1. NCBI lineage: Eukaryota > Metazoa > Chordata > Mammalia > Cingulata > Chlamyphoridae > Cabassous > Cabassous unicinctus. The sequence continues at coordinate 120,024 of JAQZBX010000262.1, forward strand.
TTTGTCCTTTTGTGTCTGGCTGACTTCATTCAACATAATGTCCTCCAGGTTCATCCATGTTGTCACATGCTTCATGAGTTCATTTCTTCTTACTGCTGCATAATACTCCATTGTGTGCATACACCACGATTTGTTTATCCATTCATCAGTTGATGGACACCTGGCTTGTTTCTAACTTTTGGCAATCGTGACTAATGCTGCTATGAAACACTGGTGTGCAGATTTGACTGATTTTTGATGAGCCTATCAAGTCTACTTCACTGGGAAAGAACAGTTTTGTCAATAAATGGTGCTGGGAGAATTAGATATCCATAACCAAAAGAATGAAAGAGAACCCCTATCTCACTCCCTATATAAAAATCAACTCAAAATGTGTCAAAGATCTAAACATAAAAGTTGGGGCCATAAAACTCCTAGAAGATAATGTAATAAAGTACCTTCAAGATTTGGTGGTAGGAGATGGGTTCACACCCAAAGCATGAACAACAAAAGAAAAAATAGATAAATGGGACATCCTCAAAATTAAGCCCTTTTTTTTTTTCCAGAAAACATTATGTCATAGTTTAATTGGCAGCATTCTTTCTTTCCTAGAAATATAAGGTATTTATACAAATTTAATTAACTAGTTTTTTTTTCCTAAATAATAAACTTTATTTATAGAGAAGAGTTAGATTGCATAAAAGTTACATCGAAAGTTTAGGGGATTCCCATATACCCCACAGCCCCCACATTTAATAACATCTTACATTATTGTGGTACATGGGGAACATGGGAATCCCTGTAATTTTTGTGTAACATTTATGTAATCTAAGCATCTTTTAAAATATATATTAAAAAAAATTAAACACTTTTGCACTTCAATGGACTTTATCAAGAGGGTGAAAAGACCACCTACTCAATGGGAGAAAATATTTGGAAATTACATATCTGATAAGGGTTTAATATCAATGATGTATAAAGAGATCCTACAATTCAATAATAAAAAGACAAATGGCCCTATTAAAAAATGGGGAAAAGACTTGAAAGGACATTTTTCCAAAGAAGAAATACAAATGGTGAAAAAATTCATGGGAAGATGCTCAACATAACCAGCTAATAGGGAAATGTGAATGCAAACTACAGTGAGATATCATTTCCCACCTATTAGAATGGCCACTGCTAAAAACAAAAAAAACAGAAAACTACAAGTGTTGGAGAGAATGTGGAGAAATAGGAATGCTTAATCACTGTTGGTGGAAATGTAAAATGGTACAGCCACTGTGGAAGCCTGACATTTCCTAAAGAAGTTAAATATAGATCTGTCAAATGATCCAGCAATACCACTCTAGGTATATACCCAGAAGAATTGAGAACAGGGAAACAAACAGACATCTGCACACCAATATTCATAGTGGGATTATTCACAATTGCCAAAAGACGGAAACAATCCAGGTGCCCATCAGCTGATGAATGGACAAAAAAATTGTGGTATATACATACAACAGAATATTACTCAACTATAAGAAGAAATGAAGTCATGAAGCATATGACAACATGGATGAACCTTGAGGACATTATGTTGAGTGAAGTAAGCCAGGCACAGAAGGATAAATATTGTATGATTTCATTTTATGAACTAAATATAATGAGCAGACTCAAGGAGTTAATTGCTAGAATATAGGTCACCTGAAGATAGAATGAGGCTAGAAAATGGAAAGCTGAGGCTTAATCTGTGCTGAATTGGTAAAAAGGTTGTTTATAAATGTTCAGAAATGGATAGAAATAATGAAAGCATAATTTAGTGTTTGTAATTAGCAGCACTAATATATGGGTATGATAGTGGTTTAAAGGGAAAATCTAAGGTTGTGTATATCAATCACTAGAAGGAAAGCTAAAAAGTGAAACATGGGACTGTGTAGCATAGCAAACCCTGTTGTGGGCAATGAGTATGGTTAATAGTACATATATAATGATGTTTTCTCTGTAACAGAACAAATGTATATTAATGTTACAAGATGTTAATAATAGGGTGATATTTGGGCAAAAATACAAACAAACCAAACTATAGACTATAGGGAATAGTAATATATTAATATCCTTCCATCAATGATTTAAAAAAGGAAGTATACAAAGTGAAAGAAACCAGACACAAAGTACTACATATTGTTTGACTCCATCTGTACAAAATGTAAATAAAAATAAAGCTTTAGAGATGGAAATAGATTAGCAGTTATGTAGAGCAGGGGAAGAATAGAGGGACTGAGAATTGACTACTAAGGGGTAGGAGGTGTTTATTTTTGGAGTAATGAAAATATTTTAAAATGCTCTAATATTGATTATAGGGATGAAAGCACAACTCTGTGATTGTGCCAAATGACACTGATTTTCAAATATTGAACCAGCCTTGCACCCCCAAAATAAACCCCACCTAGTCATGTTATATAATTATTTTTATGTATTTCTGATTCTATTTACTAATATTTTGTTAAGAATGTTTACATCTATATTCATAAAGAATATTGGTATGTAGTTTCCTTTTTTGAATTGTTTTTCTCTGGGTTTGGTGTCACGGTAATGCTAACTACATAAATTGAATTAGGAAGTGTTCCCTCCTCTTCTATTTTCTGGAAGAGATTATATAGACTTGTTAATTCTTCTTTAAATGTTTGGTGTAATTCTCCAGTAAAACTATATGGACTTGGATATTTCTTTTGGGGGCATTTTTAAGTCATGAATTCAATGCACTTAACAGTTGTAGGGTTATTCAAATGATCTATTTCATGTTAGGTGAGTTGCAGTAGTTTGTGATTTCTGAGGAATTGGTCTTCTTTATCTAAGTTGTCAAACTGATATGTGTAAAGCTGTTCATGTATTCCCTTATTATCATTTGGTGTCTACAGTGATATCTCCTGTTTTATTCCTGATGTTGGTAATTTGTGTCTTCTCTCTTTCTTTCTTTGCCAGTCTTACTACAGGTTTGCCAATTTTATTGATCTTTTCAAGCAACCAGCTATTTGCTCATTGATTTTTCTCTATTGCTTTTCTGTTTTTCCAAGAGCAATAATTTCTTTTTTTCCCTATATACCATCCTATTATTTAAACCTTGCATGAGTGTAGTACATTTGTTACAATTGATAAAAAATCATTTTTATAATTGTACTATGAACTATAGTCATGGTTTAAATTAGGGTTCACCATTTGTATTGTATAGTCTTATGGATTTAAAAAATTTTTTTCTAGTAACATATATATATATACATATATCCTAAAACTTCTCCCTTTAAACACATCCAAATATATAATTTAATGCTGTTAATTATCTTCACAATGTTGTGCTGCCATTATCACCATCATTACCAAAACTTTTCCATAACCCAATTAGAAACTCTGTACATTTTAAGCATTAAGTCCTCATTCCCAGTTGCCACCCTGGCCCCTGGTAACCTGTGGCGGCCATCAATGGAGGTGCTTAGCTCTCGGAGGAGGACTGGGCACTTCAGAACTTGGAGCCTCTTTCACCCTGGTTATAATCTTAATCATAATAGCGATATCTTTCCTTTTTAAATTGTTTACCTGCAAAAACATGCTCCTGGCTTATGCTGTGATTGGTACCGCTGGGTGCAAGGCAAGGCACTGCAAA
>JAQZBX010000263.1:0-123180 GCA_029593785.1 Cabassous unicinctus
CTCTGTGAACCTGCCCCCAGCAAACAAACATAAGTTTTGAAAATTATTTTTAAAAATCCCAAGATTCAAAGTCTCTAGAAGTTGTCCTAAGGATGTACATCAAATGAAGAAATATTTATTCAAGAAAACCTACCAAATCCCAGTAAAAATAGCATTTCTGTCACAACCTCCTCCCCCCCAATCTCAGCACCTGGAGAGCTAAATATGAATGGATGTGGCCAAGAAATTGGCCTCCTCCTCTCAGCAACTAGTTAAGGGAGATAAAGTTTCTCACTTGGAAGGGCATACCACCAACATTTCTCATCCCTACAACTCCAAGTTGCAGAGGCTAAATTTCTGGCAAGTGCAAGCAAGATTGTAGGACTCACTTTCTCCATATAGGCCCTACTCATAGGGCAGAGACTTAATCCTAGGCCTGGCAGGTTTACAGAGTGGGGACCAGATAACCCTTGCACCCATTTGCTCATCGGGCATTGATTTCACTCCAGGAGAGGCAAACTAAAAAGGCCGAGGCTATTGGCTCTACCCAGCACCATTCTTGTTAGGCAGCAGTGTCCCTCCAAGATAACCCAGTCATTTTCCTTCCATCCAGTTTTGAGCAGTGGTTCAGAGATTTTTCCCAGAGGGAGAGGCAGTCCATAATATTAGGGACCTCCAAAAATCTGCCCAAAGGAACCTCCTTTATAGAAACATAGTGTGGGATTAATCAAGTAAAAGGGTACACTCAAGTAAAATGGAGACTTTGTTGGTAAGCAGTTAAAAGGAGCATGGTAGAGCAGCAAGCTAAACCATGGGACAACTAGTTTAATAAAGAGAACCAGAGAAAGAGACAGCTAATAAGAGTCCTCCTAGACTCAGGACAAGTCTCAAAGAAAGGACTCAAAGACCATCCCTGTAAAGAGGCTCAAATTTAATTGGATCAGGCTATGGAGCAATTTATGTTCTAGGGCACTGTTGGAACAATAGAGCAAACATCCAGAAATTAATGGAACCGGAAAGCTGGGTGTGAGACCAGCAGGGGCAGAGAGCTTAAAAGAGACAAGGAAATAGAAGTCAAAAAGATTCATGCAAAGTCCACTGTAATCCCAGGGTCACTTTGTACACACCCCAGGCCATATCCTGTGAGGAGCACAAATAGAGGCATCACATTGAGGGAGAAATTGACACCAATAAACTAGTCCAGGCAACTCATTACAAAAATAAATAAGCAAACAGCAAGAAAACCAAGCTGTTGGGGGAGGATCAATATCTACAATTGTTACAGTATATTGCTTAAGATGTCTAGTTTTCAACAAAAATTAGAAGATACACAGAGACACAAGAAAGTGACCTATACATAAGAGAAATTTTTCAAACTAGAAATATTATAGATTTTTAGGCTATTATACCTAATTAAAATTCAAAATTAAAGTCATTAATGAAGTTTCCCTTTTTAAAAAATTTTAAACAATGGAAATGTGCAATTTTAATATCTCATTGTATGAAGAAAGATGTCTGTCTAGCAGAAAAATATATATCAATTTTGTAGTATCTTGTGATATTATTGTAAAATACATTTAATATTGTAATGTAATTTTGTGACATGAGGCAAATATTATTATAGCTAGAAGGAATTTAGGGAACATTAAGAAATTTCTAAAATATAGTATAAAGACTAACAGAAATGTGAAACAAAGGTCCAAAGGTGTTTGCATGTTCTGGATCAAAAATGAATTGAGAATTGTACAAAAGGAAACACAGTCTAAAGCATGTATCCTCCGTAAATTTTTATGTTCTTATTTGTAGAGGTGTATGAATTAAATATGGATATTTTAGCCAAGTGCCAAAAGAGCAAGTATCAAAATAACTATTAATCACAACAGAATAAATTTCTGGGTTTCACAAACACACCTGAAAATATAACCAAAAATATTATTCAATTTTAAATAGTTGAATTTAGCAGTGGGACAAGAATTTCTTTGTGCTATTACCTGATAGATTACTTCTTCGGCCACTGTACTGCATATTTGCTGTTCTAAACAAACACGCACTTGCAACTAAATGTAGTAAAGAAGCAAGGTGTATTTTGGCTTGTTCTGCCAGTGTCTGCTATTATGGAATGGTATTGTTATAATCAAGTTATTCAGTGTCCACTGAATTAAGCAGTTTTATTAGACTTCTAAAATAATAGTGATAATGATGGTGAGGATGATGATGGTGCATTTTAACTAAATCAGTTGTTTTGAGGATTGGTAATGAGACTGGAGTTTATAATTTTTCTATGTCACTTCTTTCTTTCTTTATACTGTATATATTCTTTATTATAATCTGATTCAAAGACGCTTTGTCATGAAAGTTGCTGCGCAAGAGTTGGGATTTTCTTCCTGGAGAAATTTTGAGATAGGAAATTGACTCTTTACATTCTCACAAGATACAAAATATGCTCAGTTATAATTTTTTACATGAAAGACTCTGGGCTAAAGTGGAATTAAATAACTAAATGTATATATAGTTCATATTTTGTTTAAAATTAAGAATGTTATTACACTGACTAGTTTAAATAACAATAAAACTTATGAGATAATCTAATCTATTACTCTTTCTTGCATTATTATTTAAATTACAAAAACATTTGTTGGCTCAAAAGGATATGATCATCCAAAAATTTTTAATCTACTGCAATTTCTTAATATTCACATTAACCGTCAACCTATTTCACTATTTCTTTATCTATTTGAAAGTTCATAATTGTTTTTAGTTTTTTTAAATTATTTTTAATTTTTAAAAAAATTTTTCATAATTGTTTTTAGACAGTAAAAACCTTTCACAATCATTAATAATTGCACACTTTTCCCTTAAAATTAATAGTAAACATGTATAAACCAGCTAACTTTGCTTTTTGTATATAAATCACATAAATATTTTTATTACAAATTGCATCTGGAATGCTTACCTGTATTTGACCATGCATATTTACATATTAACTACAAATTCAAATGCCAAGCTTGTTTTTATTATTGACTTCAGTACACTAACGGGGTGAGAAGGTAGCTGTGAGATTACACCATCAGTGATGAAACATAGTTTGTAGGGGTTTGAACTGACATCAAGCAGGCATTCTGTAATTTGGTCTTCCCATGACTGGACCCAAAGCAAAGGACAAAAACAAAGCCAGAGAGCAGATTTGTGCTGAACACCAAAACTGCAGCACATTGCAATGCACCATTGCCGTTTCCTCATGACTCTGTTTCACTTTATAAATTATCAGTTAGTTCCTCACCATGAAAAGGGATTGAGTGATTATTTCCTAAGACAGAAAGGGAAAGTGGGCATGTCAAATTGGGGAACTGTTTTGTAATGTGTAGCCAGTAATGGAGTGTGACCCCAAGATAGTATGGGAAAAGGTGATCAGTGAGAGCGAATGAGCTGAATCCCTGAGTTTGAGTGTGAGAACCAGACTGAAGCAGTAGGTGCTCTGATTGTCCTTGACCCTGCATGCTTAAGAGGAGAAAGAGCAGGAGGAAGAGGAGACTGCTTCATATTGAGCATCTAACCTATGGTAATCCCTGGGCTAGATGCTTTATTAATCTGCAGGACCAGCTACATAATGGCACCCTATGCAAAATGAAAATACAAGGACCTGTTCAAACATTATAAAAAATGTAAGGACAGTGACAGCAGAGCTTTAAAGCAACCATAGGATTCTTCTGAAATCAGGGCCCTGTGCTATTGTACAAGTTGAATGTTCATGAAGCCACTTGTGCTAATTTGACATAATTTTATCCCTCTTCTACAGTTGAAAGAACTGGGGATTTTGAAAGGTTTAACTTCTCCCGTTTACACATTTTGTAAAGGACACAGGCAGGTATATATATGGCTCTAAATCTCTAGCTCTTTTCATTTTACTGTGCAATTTGTTTTAAAGACTTGTAAAGTATAGTAAAGGTATTGTTCATATCATTTAAAAATATATATTAAATGTATATATGCCATTCAGTCCTCTGTGTCTCATGATACGGTCCTCTTCCTCCTGTGGTATAGGACTCGTCTTTCTACAGTCATCCTGCAAACAGTTTTCCAAATCAGAGTGCAGTTACCATTCAGTGGGTAGAGCACTGCAACAAGGCCGTGAGAACCAGAGCAATCTTGCATCTTTTCAGCATCCGTGTAGAGTTAGGGCTCCATCCATGGCAGAGCCACAGGACCGTAATTGTTTCAGCAGCAGTTCAGTTGAGTGCTTCATGCCTAGTCCTCTAACTGCTCATTAATACTGAAGGCCAGGGTAATTATTCTCACAAAATCCCATGGACTTGCAAACCTTACTTTTTGCCAATTTTTCTTTTCTGGTTGTTACAGAGAGGAGGCCATTCACCCACAGGAGTGTACTCCCTAAATCACATAGTGTGTGTACTATACCGTGGGCAGGGAACTGCAGTCCACATTTTTTTTTGAGGATGGTGAGAAGAGGGCATGCTGTAAATAGCATGTGACTTCCCTCTGAACAAATTAGGCCCTGTGAATTGTATAAGCGAGCAAATCTAATTTTAGTGAACAAAAGAGAGGCTGGGAGATGCTGAGTGTAATTTTTATGTAAAAATAGGAACTCTCCAAAGACATCTCACTTTAAACAGTTGAATGCAAATTACCAAAGTCATCTAAATCGAGAAGGTTGATTTATGCATTTTCCATTGTACCCTTCAACACAAAAAGCTTTTTCTGTTTCCAAATAGTATGCATTTGGGGTAAAGTTTCACTTTATGCACCAAGAAGGACTAAGAGAGGGGAGATCCAAAGCAGTCATGTAGAGAAATTGTTTCTCTTTTGCTTTTTTTTCTGAACAGAGCTTCTGCCAAATAGGCTGTCCAACTGTCTACTGTATCCACTTTTAGCTACTTGAATTTTAATTGAAAAATAAAAGTTTCTGTGTTATGTATCAGAATATATGATTAATTCTCCATTGGCACTCTGTCTTCAGCAGAGGGCAGACATGATAAGAAAAAAATCAAATTATGCATGGAAATAGACAGCAGCTCAATTCCCAAATCAGCATCAGCCATTTTATAAGATGCATTTCATTCATTGGCTTGCTCAGCATTGTCAGTGCTTGTAGTTTAGTTATATCTTTCAGCACGCAAATCTCTTTAAATGACTGGTGAATTTTTAGCTACTAACAATACATCCAAACAATTGTCCTGTTTAAGACAATAGACTGCATATTTGGTTTGCTCACACTCTTACTACTAGGATTTCCTCTTTCCCCTGCTCTCTTTCTAACATGGGCCTCGCTAATACTTTGACCTTTCTAGTTATGTGTAGCAAGAGGAAAGAAAATTCAACTTCTATCTCTATCTTTATACACACATCTCATGTGAGAGAGTCTGCATATCTATCCATTTAGCCACACATTCGTATATTAATTCAACAAGCATTTACTGAGTGCCAACTGCAACCAGTCACTATCCCAAAGCCTGACAATGTTTCACACTCTCCCCCAGAGTGTACAGACGAGCAGTTTGCATTTGTTACTACTGAAGGGACGGTTCAAATTGACTGATGGCACGTTTTGTCACTCTGCCAGTCTAGTGCTGCACTTGAACCTTAAAAGCCAGCCTTTAACCATATGCAACTAGGACTGCAGCCTCCCCCTAGGCATACACGCTCACTTTTTTATGCCTTTCCAGGGCTCTCCCTTTTCTCTAGATTAACTTTATCTACTTTAATTAAGTAAATAAAAGGCCCAAATTCTCAGTCCTTCTGGAGTTACTCTTTTCTTCAATATTCAAGTAATACAGCTTCAGTATTGAATCCTGTGGATATGGGAAGTGCAGGGTCCACCCTCTCTCCAAATATTTTTGAGGCTGACCCGAACCTTAAACTTCCTTGGTTATCTCCTGCTCCAAATTCACATTGATCCTGAATTCTTAGTGCATTTTTTAAAAAAATCAGATATGGTGGCTCCTGTCTTCTTTCCTTTTTTTTTTTTTTTTCTTTGCACATAATATTTATCACTTCTCCTCCTCCATCTTCTAAAAGTTTGGGTGTAAGATGGAGGGTGACTATAGCACGGCACAAGCCAGAAGCCAATGAAATATTCTCCATATTATGTATCAATTTTGTAACGACTCTGTCACCCCTGCCAGGGGGTGGGGTGAGACCTGTTGCTACGCCCATTTTTCCTCTCTCCTGAAGCCTCTTCCTTATCTTCTCCTCATTTCAAATGTTTTACTTTTTATTGTGTCCACTTATTGACTCTCAGTTTTCATCTGTGACTAGATTCAATTGAAATTTTACTGTTACGTGTTTTGCTAAACAAAGGGCAATCTGTATAAAATTTCCACTCAGTTATGTAAAGTGCTGGCAGAAGCTTGGGAAGTATAGTTTTCTCTCTTATTGGGCTGGAATGAATTCCTAAGACAGCTTCTTTCCTGCTCAGGCAGGGGTTGTCAGAAGAGGCTGTTCCTGTCATTTCAGCTCAAGGTCGAGTCCTCTCTCTCTGACCCTACTTTCTCCTCCCCTAGGAAGAAGGCTTACTTCTCTCCCAAAGGAATTTCCGAGGTCCTTCACACATATACGTATTTATTTACCACATTGCATTATACTTTTAAAATAAGTTTGTCTCCCCTCTATCCCCTAGCATAAATTAGGTGTTCAGTAAGAAATGGCTAATACTGTCTTTGTTTGCCAGAGCTGGTAGGTCAAATACGCACACTGATTGGCTTAAGGACTGGAATTTACTGGCTCATGGTTTGGGAGGCCGGAAGCCCAAAAGCAAGGTGTGGTGGGGGCTCTGCTTTCTCCTGGAGTCGACAGCGCCCTGGGGCTGGCTCCCCGAGTCCTCGGGGCTCCTTGGCTTGCATCGCTACCTCTAGTCACGTGGTGACCGCTCTCCTTGTATCTGCTCTTAGGGTTTCTACACGTTTCCGGCTTCTTCCCGTGGCAGTTTCTGTTTCTGGCTTCTCTCTATAAGGCATCAAGTAGTATGGATTAAGGCCACCCTGATTCAGTTTGGCCACACCTAGATAGGATGTTAGAAGATCCTATTAACAAATGAGCCTGTGCATTAACTGACTCATGTGTCCTGCCGACAAATGGGTTTACACCCACAGAAGCACTGATTAAGATAAAGAACATGTCTTATGTAAGGGTACATGCTCCAATTCCCAACAAACAAAAAAGAAGGTGTAGAATATTTTTCACCATCAGAGCCAAGGTAAATTGACTTACTATTTATCTATGCACATAAACATCAAAAATCCAAAAGATTTGCTCTTTGATGAAGAGTGAAATATCTTTAGAAGCATAGTTTATTTATTTCATGAGACAACATTGCTTTCTCAGCAATAAAGAATAAAGGTAGAAATGATCCAAAAATATATTTCTGTATATAAAATTTGGTTGAGTGACTATTCTGATAGCTCAGAGTATCAACTGTCTCAACTATACCCAGGCAACCATTAATCAATTCAAATATTTCTCTTGTCCTACTTAGAGTAAATCTCCTGCCCATACCTTCAGACCCTGGCAACTACCAATTCATTCTGCCATTGTAATTTTACCTTTTCTGAACACATATAAATGGAACCATACAGAATTTTTTATGACTGACCTCTTTTCCTTTCACATGATGCTCTTCATATTCACTAATGTTGTTGGATATATCTGTAATTCATTCCTTTTGGTGGCTTACGAGTATTCCATTCAATGGATATACCTCAATTAACTCGCCAGTTGGTTTCTATTGGGTTGTTTCAATGTTGACTATTATGAATCTAACTTTTATTAATATCAATATATAGGTCTTTTATTAAATACATATATTAATTACTGTTTGACCAAACATATATGCTCATTACTCATGGTTAAATACCTATAAGCATGAATGTGGTTTATATGGTAAGTGTATGTTTAACTTTAAAAGAAACCTCTGAACTATATTTTTCAAGGTGGCTATTCAATTTCATATCCTACTAACAGTGTGTGAGGTAACAAGGTGCTCCATATCCTTGCCAACACTTGGTATTCTTGGTCTTTTTAATATCAGACTTTTTACTAGGTATGTAGTGTTATCCCACTGTGGTTTTAATCTGTATTTTTCTAATGACTTCTGATGTTACTTATATTTTTATGTACTTATTAGTCATTTTAAACTTTTCTTCCTGGAAATATCTGTTCCAATCATTTGCCCATTTTTATTAGGTTCATTGTTTTCTTATTATTGAGTTGTGAAAGCCCTTTACATATTTGGTATACAAATCCTTTTCTACATATGTGTTCTGCAAAAATTTTCTCCCTGTCTCTGATTGCCTTCATTTTCTTAAGAATGCCTATTGAAGAGCACCATTTTAAGATTTCATGAAGTCCAATTTATTGTTTTTATTCTTTTATCATTCATGATGTTTTGTCCTATCTAATAAAAACTTTAGCTAACATAATCATCACATTTTTCATTCATCAAATTTTGATACCCTTCATGTTATACCCTCTCCATAGCCTCGGCTTTAATTATTATCTATGTCATCTTTACTCCAAAGTTTACATGCCCAGATCAGAGCTCATTCTGAACTTCAGGCTTATATATCCAGCCTACATTACATCTTCCCTTTGATATTTCAAAGTTATCTCAAATTCAAAATACTCAGGACCAAATACATCATCTTTCTTCCTAAAACTCAAACTCTTTCAATATTCCCTATTGGAGTAATTATGATAATTCTGTTATGTGTTTATTGCTTAAAAAGTAGTAATCTATTGAGTCTAGTCAAGAAGAAATGTATTCAAAGGAGCACAAAACCAATAAGAATTCTAATATTTTAATTGTAAATCTCTTTCAAATACTTAATTGGTCCAAGTACATTTTTAATTTAAGTAGATATTTTAGCACTTGCAATATCACAATAGACTTCAGAAACTACTGAAATGTTCTTAGTTTTCCCACAAATAGTTTTCTTTCTTTCTTTCACTCCAGGTGTCCTGTTCTTAGTGTCTTACCTTAACTCTTAACCCTCTTTTGCCTTCCATACCTGCTTTATCCCCTCTGCCTTATTACATATAGTATCTTGCTCCTCTCCAATTAGGGAGCATCTTGCTTCTTTAAATCTACATTGCCCATCTTTTTGTTACAATGCCAGACTAGGCCAACTTTGTATTTCTTGCCTCAGACAGTAGGTATATGGAGTGGGAGAGAGTAGAGGGTGGAAAAGGAGGAGAAAGCATTGAAATTAAGCATTCAGGGCAAGAATCCTTTCTTCTGGAACCTTATGTGTAAATAATTATTGTCCCATTGTATGTTTGCATGTCTCTCTCACTGTTACATGTTCTTTGAGAGTAAAGATTGCATCTCTGAAATCTCAGTGACTGGAAAGTGTAAAATAAATTAGCAATTGTTTATTAAATGTCTGCTAGCAGTTACCATATATTATTAGTTTGCTGTAATTGTCTATTAATTCATATCTCCATATATGTTTTTGAGAGTTAGAGGAGGGCTGTATTTGACTTTTGTCTCAGAAAAGCAAAGGAAATTGGCTTTCTGTCTATTTTGCTTGGAAAGTACAAAAAGCAACCCCTAGCCTTACTGTACCTTCCCCAACATCTGTTGGTTTCTCTAAAAGCTCACCATGAGAGAACAATTCTATGACTCATCAAGAGTTTTAGATATTTGGGATAATTTTGATATATGGAGTTAAATTGTATCTAATTAAAATATTTAAATATGGCATTATTTAGTTATTAGTAAAAGGTATTATATTCTACTCTTAAAAGATTTCTACTCTTGAAATTTCAAGATAAGGCTAGGTTTCTAGTCTTGACACTCATAGGAAGATCTTGGAAAGGGATACATTAAGAATCATTTAAAGTACTACCTTTAGCTCATAGCTCTGACTACAACTATGTACAGAAATATGTTCATATCTACACACATGTACTTTATGTTTGCATATACATAGTAAATTTTCTCATATTTATATATTAAAATATATTTAAATTATATTATTTTCTTCAAAATATTAGGGAACAGGAAGCTGGGGGTTAAAATCGAGGGAAAACTCTAGTCTTCATCTACCCTATTGTGACTAACATTGCAAAAATCTGTGAGGAATGGGAAAATTTACACATCTTTTACATTATATTAAAGAACCATCATGGGGGCATATTAGGCATAAATCTTATAAGTAGGTGTGTCTTTCTTTAATGAAGTAAATTTGAAGAAAATATCTAATATGTGTACTTTTTATTTATATTAATTATTTTAAAACCTAAATCATCATTGATGTTTCCTTATATTAAAATAACATGGCATTTTATTCTGTGATTGCTAGTTCCTGTGCCATGCTGTCTTTTCTTAATTATATGAAACTGCTTTAGTGTCACTAATTCAAATCCTCATTTCCTTTCAAAGTACTCATTGGTACTTTTCTTAAAAATACCTATTTTATAAGAAAATAAAGATGTAAAGTTTTTGGTTCTCATTGCTTCCAAGCATCTTTATTATTTCCCACATTCCACTGGAAAATCATTGTTCCATGATGTAAGTCGTACTGGAATTGCACACAAATGCTGGTTCAAGCACCAGATCCTCCACACATTTTCTCTGCGTTTCTGTGGTCTCAGTTCTTCATGAAATCAAAATGGTAAATTAAATAAATTTCATCTGTAAACATAAAATAAAAACCCAGGGAAATACCAATTAGTTACACGGGCAATTAATGTTGTCTGCTCCCTTTTTCTAAGAAAGACAGGGACTTCAGATGGATAAAAGGACTAACAGGACATGCTTCCTGGCTGGGACAATCCAAAACTGGACCCTGTGTCTGGAAATCACTTTTGTAATTTTGATGTGAATTGAGTTTCTTGTCAACATGGTTTGGCAGGAATATAATTAGTTAAAAAAATTGTACCTGATGACTTGCACTGATGTGGGTCATTCTAAAAATTATTAGTGCTGTCAATACTCTAACAGCAATCATTGTCCTCCCCAAATCTGTTCACTTGGTTTTTATCATCTTTCAGTTATTTCATTCACTCAGTAAATACTCATTAAGCACCTACTATGGGAATGTGGCTTTGAGATATTTCTCCCACCTTACGTATCTGACATTATAGTGGGGAACATACATACACCAAAAAATAAATAAATAAAATAATTTGAAAGGAAATGAACACAATATTGAAATGCAAACTGGAAAAGCTAATTAGAGCTACCAAATAGTAGCTTTAACACAGAAATCATGAAATATCTTAAATAATGGGTTCAACTACATCCTCTATCAAGAAAATAAAGAACAGAATCTCCTGAAAATAAAAAAGGTGAGTTAGAGGGGAAAGAAAGATGACTTTAGGAGTATATTTATGTGTTCCAAAGAATAAGCCATGACAAACAGGAAACATTATTCTCTCTTAATAATCAAAATGTTCTTGACTGAGGAAATGTTTAGAGATTTGAATTGCTTCTCTAACTGGCTGCTTTGCTGACTAGTGCTTTTGTATATTGTCACCTGGATGATAAAAAGATCAAAAGGAGGGATTTCATTCATACTTAGTTGCAAACAAAGTTTTTCAGAATATTTGTCATTCTTTATGATGGTTTGGAAAATGCAAAAAAGAGAATGATGTCTTTGAAATCAGCAAAGCTAAAGGTTTGTAGTAGGGAGAGTTAGGAAAAATCAAGCAAAACCAAAATCCCCAACATGTATCATTTTTTGAATCTCTCTACTTTTTTTTTTTTTTTTTACAAATTCAATTCTATGTTTAGTATGACATTCTCTTTTTTCTGTGTTTTCATTGTTCTGCTTACCATGACCACACCCACTTATAGTAAGCAAAATTAATTGGTGAATTATTTGCCTTTCTATCATAGCCATTGGGGTTTGTCCTTCTCTGCAGCATTAAGCCAATTGCACTTTCACGGAAACCATTACTCTAATAGCTTATTCCTATTTACATTGATCATAAAATAATCAAATTATAGTATCAAATGAACCAAATTTAATTTATAAAAAGGCCCTCAAACTTACATTCAAAATGAGAAACTGCAATTAGTAAATCTGCAAATCAATATATAGTATGTAATCTTGACTCAAATAGGCTGTTCCATATTGGAACATTGATTATGAAAGTCTTATGTCTAATTTGGGCTTGTTCTTGCTAAAACATCAGGACAGAGATACATGTTACCAGGTTCTACTGAAGTTTAGTAGTCGAATTTCGAGGATACTCAAAGTCATTTTATAAATATGAGAAGTCTAAAGGCAACAAAAATAACTTGTTGCAAAGCAAGCAACATTAGGGCAAACTTTTTGTTTGTATAATTTAAATCATAATTGACAAAAATATCTGTGCTATATTAGATATTCTGATATTAAATACAAATTATTTTTCATTAGTTTGATAAAAGCTTTTAAAAAATGCATATAATAATTTTCTGATAATAGGTCTCTCCTGGTCCTTGTTCACATCTTTTTTTCCTCATATTATCTTCTTTCTTACTAAACTTAGCAAAATTCTTTCTTATTTTCCCTTTGATCCATAATGAGCTATTCATATCTATAATCAATTCTGATAAATTGAGATACTTCAATAAACTTCTCTGTCTCAAAATATTTATATTGCAGGAACATCCTACATATGACTAACTCTTATAATAGTTCTCAATAAAAGACAAAAATATATTCTAAAACGATAATTAAGGAAGAGGTAATTGGTAAGTGAAATTAACTTGATCCAGTTTTCTGGGGATCTAATGATGTAGAAAAAGAGATGACAGCTGGACAGAATGAATTCAAGTCTTAGCTATCAGGCAAACACACGGGATTCAGTGTTACAGACTCAGGAATCACATTAGGCAGAAAGAAAATTATCTTACTAAGGTGTTTTGTGCTTTGTTGTTGTTGTTTTTTGTTTTTGTTTTTGTTCTTGTTTTGCTTCTGTCCATTTGCCTGGAAAGCTGAGGTCCAACACGCTTGTCTCATAGAATATAAGAAAATAAATTAACCTGGAAAACTTAAGTGCAGGTTTTACAAATTAATGTTGGTTAAAATAAAACATTAGACAAGATGTCATTTTTGAATGTTTATTTGAGCAGTTTAAAATTCATGAATTGGGCCACATCCAAACTGCATGTGAAAGGAGCTCCACGGAGAGGGTGGAAAGAGGGAATTTACATAGGGCACACTGGGAAGCAAGTGAGGAAAAGCTCTGATTGGCTGACATTATGTTTCCATTTTACATGGCGGGGGAAGGGGGAGGGAGCGGATACGAAGTGGGAAGCAGATATACATTGATTAGTATGGTTTGCTGTCCATTCTGATAACCTATCTCTAATGCATGGAAATTGGTTTATCATTAGATGTTACTTATCTGCAATTCTGAAGGGTGAATTTCACTGTTCCATTTTCTTGGAAAGCTCCTGCAGATCAGTTTGTCTTCTGGAAGATCCGTTCTTAGAAAGGGATCATTCCTGGCAATGTCCAATAAAGGCAACCATTTTATTTTACTTAACAATTCTTTCTTGATCTAAGGGCTTTAGATGGTTCTTATGAAATACCTAATTTTGAGTAAACGTGTCCTTGGCTAGATTTGCTAGGATGAGTTAACTGTGATTTTGCTCAGAGTAACTGGATAAATTGCCATGTTGCAGGAAATTATTTAATAATATGTTTGCCTAAATTAATATTTAGGTTAATTTAATTAATTAATATTTTGGTTTGGGCCAATTTGGTATTAGGCTGTTCTTTCTGACAGCACTTGTATAAAAGATGCCCACTCTTTAATTTCCTTCGAAGCCTCTTTTATTCACAGAAGGAAAACATTTAATTCATTCTTTTAGAGTCAGCCTAATTGAGCCTCCATTTTGTGGCACACATTGTGCTAAGTATCTGGAATATGGATGGGAAAAAAAATCACAGTACATATATCCAAGAAACTTACAATAAGGAGTAAGGAGTTGGATTAATTATCTAGTGATTTGTTTCCAAAAACATAGTGCTTTAAAATAGCAATAGTCATTTATGGTCTCTGCAGGTCACAAATTAAGGAATGGCAACACTGGGCTGCTTCGGGTCTCTCATGAGGTCACAGTTAGATGTTGACTGGGTTACCTTGACAGGGCCGAGAGGATTCTCTTCCACGGTTGCCCACTCGCATGGCTGGCAGAGTTGGTATGATTGTTGACTGGACCTCTCGGTTCCTCTCCAAGGGGTCTCTTTACTGGGCTCCTTGAGGTACTTCACAGTGTTATAGTTGACTTCCCCCCAGTAAAAGTAATTTTTTAAAAAGGCAGTGCATATGCAAAATAGCAGAGTAGTAAGTTTTACAAATCACTCCCTTCATTAGAAAAATGAAAAAGCTGGAAAAGGAGACTGGAATTAACTAGAATGGAATCAGAAAGGACATTTAGAATAACTACAGGAATGCCAGAGGAAGCAACATGCCTCCAAGAGATCAGCTTTTCCAGGTGAAAGCACAACGAGTGCCCAGCCTCCATTGTTCAGCCCATGTCTCAGCAACACAGCCAAATTCCACCAGCGTCATCTGGGGCCAGGACTGGCAGAGATTGAAACTGAGGGTCCAGGTTGGTGGGGGGATCCCTGCAGGAACATCGCAGAAGCTGGCCTCGGTTTTGACCTTCAGGATAGCAGCACTTCCAGAGTTCCACCAAATCCACCCAGATGTCAAGAGCTAGTCCACATTCTTTGGCTGTTTTTTTTTTTTTTTTTTTTTAATACCTTTTGTATGTGGGCATTTCTTGGTCTGGCAGATCCCTGAAGGTACAGCCAAGACTCTGACCTTGATTTCAGCCCTCCCCGCAACAGCTTCTGATTTTATATTGTTATCTCTAGGACCTGAAGACCCAGTGCACTTCTTTATTGGTTGGGTTTCTTTTGATTTCTTGCATTGTATAGTCTAGCAGATACCTGAGTGCCCAGTGCAGCTACTAGCCTCAGTTTCTATCAGAAGCAGCATCTTCTGACCTTACACCAGGATCTAGAGGAATATAAAGAGCCAATGTACCTCTTTTTCTTTATTTTCTTTATTTATTTCTTTTTCTGTTTTATATTTTTGGGTCTTCATCCCTGAGGAATGAAGAGGGATGCTCACCTAAGTTTTGGCCTCAAAAGCAGCAGCTTCTGGCTTCCCACTGGCATATAACAAAAGACTTGGAGAGGCAGTACATGCCATTGTTTTTTCTTTGTGTGTGTGTGTATATGGGTGTTTTGTACATTTGTTAGTATTTTCTTTCTTTCTTTTGTTCCTCTTTCTTTCCTTCCTTTTTTTTCTTTTCCTTTTCCTTTCTTTCATTTTTATTCTTTTTCTGAATCTAGTGGACTGAAGAGTGGAAGAATTAGATTCCCACAATGACCATAACATAACATTAAGAATGTTCAGTTCTCAAGAAAGTTACAGAACATACAAGGAGACATATGGCCCAGTCACAGGGAAAAAAATTCAATGGAAAATATTTTAGAGGTAGTACAGTCCCAGGAATTACTAATCAAAGATCTTAGAGCTCTTATATATAGGATCAATGAATTAAAGAAAATCAGGAAAACAATATATGAACAAAATAAGAATTTCAATAATGAAATATAAATTATAAAGAAGAACCAAATGGATATGAAACTCAGAAGTACAATATCTGAAGTGAAAATTTCACTAGAAGGATTCAAGAGTGGCTTGGAGGAGGCAGAGGAAAGGATAAGTGAACTTAAAGACAAAACAATTGAAATTATCCAGGGTTGAGAAGCAGAAAGAAAAAATAATGAATAAAAGTGAACAGAGTCTGAGAAAGCCATGGTACAACACCATTCAGTGTACCAATATACACATCACAGGAATCCCAGAACTAGAAGAGAAAGATTAAGCGCCATAAAAACTACTTGAAGAAATAATGGCAAAAATCTTCCCCAATCTGATGAAAAATATGAATATATAAACTCAAAATACACAATGAATGCCAAAAAAGATGAACCCAAACAAATCTTCACCAGGACACATATGATCAAACTGTCCAATGCCAAGGACAAAGACAGAATCTTAAAAAATAGCAAGAGAGAAGCAATGTGTCACATATGAGGAGACTTAATAATATTAACCAATCTCTCAGTATGAACTATGGAGACCAGAAGCAGTGACATATTTAAGTGCTGAAAGAAAGAAAGAAAAAAGCTACCACCCAAGAACAATATACCCAGAAAAGTTGTCCTTCAAAAATGACGACATTTTGTAAACTGCTCAAAAATTGAGGGATTTCTAGACAAACAAAAACTGATGGAGGTCATTACCACTCCAACTGCCTGACAGGAAATGCGAAAGGTAGTCCTGCATATTGAGAGGAAAGAACACTAAACAATATTCTGAGGTTGGCTGAAGAAATAAAGATCTCTAGTATAAGTAAAAGTATGGATAGATGTAAATGCTGGTACTATTCCAGTTTTTATTTTTAGTGCTGTTTTTTACTACTTATATGGCTTAACATTCAAATGCATAAAAACTAGAATAAATCTTTGTTACTGAGCACACAATGCACAAAATGTAACTTGTGATAAGAACAAAATAAATAGGAGTTATTTAGGGATATAGATACTGTGTATGTGTAGGCTATTGAAGTGAAGTTGAAATCAACCAAAACTAAATTGTAATAGATTTAATATGCTAAATGTAATCCCATGGTAAGTATACAAAAGGTATTGAAAAAAATCTCCACAAAAAGAAAGGATAAGTACTTCAATGGGTCATTATAAAATACAATCTAAACAAAAAGGAAGGCAGCAATGGAGGAAAGGAGGTACAAAAAAGGCGTAAGATTAAAAAAAAATGAGCAAAAAGGCAGACGTAAAATCTTGACTCATCAGTAATTTCCTTAAATGTAAATGGTTTAAACTCTCCAATCAAAAGGTAAAGGTTGACAATGGGTAAAGAAACATGATCCAACTATATGCTGTTTACAAGAGACCCATCTTAGATCCATAGATACAAATAGGTTGAAAGTGAATGGATGGAAAAAAATATTTCATGCAAATAGTAATCAAAAGAGAGCAAGAGGGAAGCAGATGTAGCTCAAGTGATTGGACTCCCATCTACCATATAGGAGGTCCAGGGTTCGATTCCTGGGGCCTCCTGGTAAAAAGCAAGCTGGCCTGTGTGGTGAGCAGGCACAAGCGGAGAGCTGGCCCATGTAGAGTGCTGGCCCGCGCGGGATTGCTGGCCCACACGGGGTGCTGACCTGCACGGAGAGCTGGCGCAGCAAGATGACGCAACAAAAAGAGACACAGGAGAGAGACAATGAAAGATGCAGCAGATCAGGGAGCTGAGGTGGCGTGAGAGATTGAGCGCCTCTCTCCACTCCGGAATGTCCCAGGATCGGTTCCTGGTGCTGCTTAAAGAGAAGACAAGCAGACACAGAAGAACACACAGAGAGCAGACAGCGAGCACAAAACAATGGGGGGAGGGGATAAATAAATAAATCTTCAAAAGAGAGCAAGAGTGGCTATATTAATATAAGACTAAATTAACTTAAAGTCAAAAACTGTTGCAAGAGAAAAAGAAGGACATAATATATCAACAAAAGGGTCAATATAACAAGAAGATGTAACAATTATAAACATATATTCACCTAACAGCAGAGTGCCAAAAAATAGGAAATAAATACTTAAGGGAGAAATAAACAGTTCTACAATAATAGTTGGAGATTTCAATATACCACTTTCAATACTGGCTAGAACATCAAAACAGAAGATCAATAAGGAAATAGAAGACCTGATGTGCACTATAAACCAACTACATCTAACTGAGAAACATAGAACATTTCACCCAACAAGGCAATACACATTCTTCTCAAATGCAAATGGATTCATTCTCTAGGATGGATCATATGAGAAGGGCATAAGAGAAGTATAAATACATTTGAAATATTGAAATCATAAAAAGTAACCTCTCTGACCACGATGGAATTAAACTAGCATTCAATAATAGAAGGAAAAGAGGAAAATATACAAAATGTGGCAACTAAACAGCACACTTTTAAAGAACCAATGTGTTCAAGAAGAAATTACAAGGGAAATTGGAAACTATTTAGAGACAAATGAAAACAAAGACAAAACATAACAAAACTTGTGATTTCAAATAAATAACCTAATTTTACATCTTGAGGAACTAGAAAAACAAAAGCTAAATAAACCCCAAATTAGCAGAAGAAAGGAAACAATAAAGATTAGAACAGAGATAGATAAATAAAACAGACAATAGAAAAACAATTGAGAGACTAAACAATACAAAAAGTTGATTCTTTGAAAAAAATCAATAAAATTAGCTAGTTTGACAAAGAAAAAAAGAGAAAAGATGCAAATAACCTAAAATCAGAAAAGAACATGATGATATCACCACTGACCTTTCTGAAATAAAACAGATTATATACGAGAATATTATGAACAAGTGTATGCCAAAAGATTAGATAATCAAGAAAAAAATAGGAAAATCCAGAAATATATCAATTACCCAAATTGACTCTAGATGAAATAAAAAGCAAATAAACAAAACATTAACAAACTTATAACAAGTATAGAGATTAAATCAACAATCAAAACCCTTCCACCAAAGAAAAGTCCAGGACCAGATGGCATCACTGGTGAATTCTACCAAACATTTAAAGAAGAATTACAACCAATCTTTCTCAACTCTTCCAAAGAATATAAGCCAAATTGGTGAAATGTTTGTCCCAAGATTACATTCCCAATTTGTAGTTAGACACCAAGTTTCTCTTTTCCCACTTTTATTACTCTTTCAATAGTTACTTCTAATGAAGATGGCAGCCATCACTTAAATACACACATCATTAGGTAAAGAACATAAATATCAATAAAATATATTCTATTAAGTAGCAGGCTCATGGCACCATAAAAATGAGAAATTTTCAAGTTGTAAAATATAGTCAAAGTCATAATGGAGTACATTAATATATTATGGCATTCTCTCAGTATTCCTTAGCGAGCTGAGAAAGAGCTTTAATTAAAAGTGACTTTGATTTCTTCAATTTTATGCTGTGAGAAATGTAAAATATTTTCAAAGTAACTGTTCATCACAGAAAATTAAGTTAGATAACTTCATTTCTTTTCTTTTGAATTCTTTTACTTATTTTTTGGTATTTATTTGGATTTATGTCACAGAAACTTGCAGGGCTTGGATTTCTGCTTGTCTACTAGAGGCATGCAAAGCCCATTTTAAGCCATATGTGTCAAAGTTTGCAAGATATGTTTTCTCTGTTTCAAGAAGTTTACCAAAGGAGCTGACACAGAAACAAAATGCCAAGTTTGTTTTTTAACTTGTTATATTGCTTCATTTTTCACACTAATGTGTGATGCCCCAAATTTGCCCATTATTTTTCACACTATATTTTATAAAAGTAGAGATCTTCTAAGGGTTTTCTGTTCTGTTTTCTTGTTTGTAAAAAAAAAAATTTATATACCATGTATATTTTAAAATATATATTAAAGAGAAACAAACAAACAAACAAACAAAAAAAACCAAAGCATAATTGTTGCTACTAACAACTCTAACAACAAGGACATATTGCTTAAAATGGTAAAATAAAATAGGCGTTTCAGTCCTAAATCAGGTAGTTTTACTTACTATTCTTTATCTTGACAATGACATAAATTCTTCATGGAAGATATAATTTAGTTTTTACCATTAATTTAGGAGAGTTTTTTGCAATATATTATAAGTCATGAAAATTTTCATGTCCTGGTATATGTGACAAAAAAGTAACCTAAATTAAGATGCATGAAAATGAAATTATAAAGCTAGATCAATTTGAGAAAAATTGAATGACCATTATGCTCTAGGGAATCTAAACTGTAAGAAAAATTCTTGCACTCTTTTTGTCTTTGATGTTGGCATTAATATTGAATCTTGGTGATGGGGGGGATTGATTAGGGTTTTAGTTTATAGGAGCTATAAACTAAAGAAAGACATTGGGAGCTACAAAACTAACCGTAGTCTTCAAATAAGCAGCTATTGTTTTAGAAATCAGAAGTAGGAGACATAAAACATTAATAAATGCCTAAAGAGATTTCTGAGCCAACATAATTTTTTGATAGACCTTACTAGCTTAAGGTTTAAAATTTTATTTTATTATTATTATTTTTATCCAATGTTACAACTAAATTAGAAGACCTACTCCAGGTACAAATGTGACAGGTTGAAAATGAAGTAGAGACCACTTATTTATGATAATCATGATGAATTGTGCTCCAAAGAGCATCCGTGAATATCAGTTACATATGCATGTGAGAATAGAGATAAATTTATCTAATGCAAACCAAGCAAACTGTTAACATTGATTCCCGGACACACAAAATCCCTGTTGCAAATAAGAGTTTTCTTCTAACTCAGTAAACAAGGAAGGCTGATATTTTTGTTTGGGATGTATTTTTGAACAGATGAATAAAATATCGAATGCACTGCTAAGTACATAGTCGTTAGTCAAAATTGCTTGTAAAATTGAATTTAAAGACTCTTGGAATTCTCTTCCATTATACCTTATTACAACACCACTACATTCCTATCAAATGGGAGTCCCCATATGGAATGGGAAACTTGCTACCTCATGACAGAGGCTGCTGCATTATTAGACAGCTCTAATTATTAATAAAATCTGTCTTAAACTGTGTTCAAATATATCTCCTAATAACTTCCACTCGTGAGTTCTAGTAACATCCACCCTGGAGAAACAGACAATGGATTTACTTCCTTTTCTATACATTATCCTTTAAATATTTGAAGACAACTTCCGTGTCTCCCTGTAGTTATCAATTTAAAAAATAAAAATCATTATTTTAAAATATATTAGAGATTATTGGGGAGAGAATTTTAAGCTTCCTTTCATTGAGAACAGATACATGTTGCTAAAGTGATTTGTTGTTGTTAAGGAGTAAAAAGAACTAAGAAAAAAAAGTGTTAACGCTTAAAAAAATGCTGGTGCACTCATTAAAATGTGATTAAATGTGTAAACTTCCGGCACATTAACACTGACATTTTGTCTTTTAAACCGTGTCAGGTAATGAAGGTCAACAGGAGCAAGCATTCTGTTTTTGGCCCTTAGTTTGAAGCGCACTGTACTTGGACTTCCCAGCAGGGAACTGCCAGGCACTGTCCTCCTCTGTGCTGCTTCTCTCCAAGTACTATCTTGCAGCTGGCTTCAGCATATGGTAGTGTATGGAGATATTTTCTGGGGTCCACTGCCTCAATCACTATTTAATGATTAATTATTGTAGCCCGATGTCAGGGTGAAACATTCAATGCTTCAGTTAAAAATCTTAACTATGGGAAATGACAGCAGGCAGGGTTTTGAAATTGAGTTAACTCTGTATTTCTTCTGATGAATTACCTGATTTTTTTCTATCCACTTGTAAAGAGTAAGGTGAAAAAAGACAAAATCGTCAAGTAGCAAACGCCAACAATGACAGGGGTGGTATTCAGCAGAATAGTTTATGATTGTCACTCACAATAAAAATAGTGCAGACAGATACACAATGACTAACTCTCTACTGGAAACCAAGCAAACGACTTTCAATTGACATTCGAGGGCATAATGGCTCTGAGCTGTGAAAAGAGTCTTCTGACAATGTTCCTAGTAAGCAAATAAGGGTGAAAAATATTTTCTAACAATA
The DNA here is from genome assembly GCA_029593785.1 of Cabassous unicinctus. NCBI lineage: Eukaryota > Metazoa > Chordata > Mammalia > Cingulata > Chlamyphoridae > Cabassous > Cabassous unicinctus. The sequence goes on from JAQZBX010000263.1 coordinate 21,642, forward strand.
CATGGTTTTGTACTCCCTATACATTGAAGAAAGAGGAAACAATATTCTTTTTAAGCGTAGCTGGAAAATCATCTAGTAAAAAGTCCAACCTGATATTAAAGTATTAAAAATGTCTATTTTTACTTCTCAACAAATGTATATAACATTGAATAAATTATATTGAATTGTATTGATAAAAATGAAGGAACAATTTGACAGCTAATCCTAAACTGAGAGGTAAATTTTGGATTCTGATAAATTTAGATAACAATTTAAAATAATCCAGGAATTATTCAAATTGTTATTGAATAAACTAATTTCTATTTTCCATAAATTTTAATGATTGTTAGTTTTCTCCAAAGCAAATTGCCTTATTTTTTCTCATTGTGTCTATTTAAAAATTTAGTTACTTTGGAGCAAACTTGAAATATTTTCATGGAACTGGAAAGATAAAAAGCAATTCTTCTGAAAAGCTGTTATTCAATGGTATTAGTCAATATCCTTTGCATGAGTCTTGGTAATGGACTAATAGATAATTGGAAATGTTTTCAGAGTGTAAAAACAACTTACTGAGATCGATTAGAAGTACATTGCCCATTTGTTGAAAGATTCTAGCAGATCACCAATATGAATGATTTTTCAAATGTGCATTTGTAAGTTTATGATTTAGAATGCAGGATACATTTTTTCCATTGAATAATTTTATAAATATTGGTTATGTTCCCAGGCTAGACTGCCAAAAAACTTTTAACTTTAAATTGAGCAAGTTTATATTTGCAGTGAAAGTCGGGTAATAAATATTGCTGTGAGACAGTATATCGTATTAAACTATAAGCTTAGCATTTATAACAGTGTTTTTGTTGGTTGGTTGGTTGGCTTTTGACATAGTCTAGTATAGCAGTTTGGCAGTTTGATATAATTATGAATTCCAAAAATAGATATTGGATTATGCTTGTAAACTGGTCTGTTCATCTGGGCATGATTAAGTTATGATTAGGGATTTGATTGGGCCACGTCAGTAGGGCATTGAGCCCTGCCCCTTGGTGGGTGGGGTCTCAAAGATAAAAGACATGGCAAAGGACAGAGTTGGAGAGTTTTTGATGTTGGAGTTCTGATGCAGATTTTTAATGCTGGAGCCCCGGGATGTGAACACACTGAGGAGCTTGGTCGTGAGGAAGGAGAGAAGGCCCAGGGAAGAGAAACAAGCTGTTTGCCTGATAATCTACAGCTGGCCTTGTGGAGAGAGGCAAAGCTACAGAGCCTCATAGTCTACAGCTGACCTTGTGGAGGAAACAGAGAAGCTGAGCCTGGAGAGAAATGGAGCCCTGGGAAGAGAGGAACCCAAGAAGCCTGAACCCTGGCAAACGTCAGCAGCCATCTTGCTCCAACATGTGGCAATAGACTTTGGTGAAAGAAGAAACTTATGCTTTATGGCCTGCTAACTGTAAGCTTCTACCCCAAATAATTACCCTTTATAAAGACCAACAGATTTCTGGTATTTTGCATCAGCACCCCTTTAGCTGACTAATACATCTAGGTTTCAGTTTGGGATTCTGGGATCAAATCTCTCCCATTCCACAGTCTCAGCAATGAATAAGAATTGCCTTTCATGTCCACCTCTTTTCTTCAATTCACTCTGCAGACACCTATGGAAGTAAGAGGAGAGTCTGCATGGCCATAGTTTTAAATATGGAGGATCATGTGTACGTCATGTGCTTGCCTCTGAGGGGTTGCTCCTATATGCATGTGGGAATCCCTTATACTTTTTATGTAACATTTATGTAATCTAAAGCGCCTTTAAAAAATAATTTTTAAAAAAGTATCCATACCTATATAGATAATTATAACGAATATGTGTCAATTATAAAACCAAATCTATGACATAGTAATCTCTCTGTAGGAGGAAAGGTAATGTGTTCAAGGAGTACCCAGAAGAGATCAACTATATTTGAAATTTTTATTACTAAGAAAAATGTTAGCTTATTTTTCTGGATTATAATCTATAGTTAATTTTAAACAATGTAACCTTAAATATTAATTTAACTAAAAGCATTAAAAAAATAAGACAGAAGTTTTAACTCATTATATATATTTATATTACTTTTTTAAACTAAAAAGTAAGGAAGACTTATAAGACAATTTCAAAGTGACTTTTATTACCTTTTGTCTTGGATAGACCATTAAATGAAGCTACAGGAAATTAGAAAGTAAAATAGATACAAAACACAGAGTATACTAGAGATATTGCCTAGTTTTTAGAACAATATTCTCCCACACATTTAAGTAAGTAGTTTTAAAATCTTTTTAAAAGTTACAAAAGTCAATTTACATTACTTCTGGTCTCTGTGTGTCTGAATAATTGAAATAAAATATTTTAACTTCATTGTGGCTCACTGTTCCTCATTTTGAGGACCAATTAGCAAGTTCCAAGAGAGGTAACAAAAAAAGAACTTACAAATGCCAAATATTCATGTTTTAGGAATTGGATTATTTCAAATATTGGGATTCTTAGACTGGTTCAAAGATTCCCACAATGTTGTCGCAGTTAAGCTTTAATGTGCTATTACTTGGAATAGCCGTAAGGCACATTTTGGGCTTGTACTGGGTGCACAAGAAAAAAATGGGTGAGGAAATAGGCGAAGAAAATGATTTGGGGCATGGCTATTCTATGTGTCCTGAGAAAGTCAAGGTATAAAACTGAGACTTAATGATACATGTTACTCCTGATTCTTGTTGAAATGGCCACACAGTCATAAGGTGGGCAAGCACAGTACCTAACCAGAAATATAAAAAAGGTACCAAACTCAGTCAGCCTATTTTAAACCCCAAAATAGGAATACCCCAATTTCATTTGGTTGACCTGGCATATTTATATCCTCAATTTAATGAAGCCTGAAGAGTCAGAGTAGTAGTGTTATGATGAGTTAACACCACAGCTTTGACTGCTCACCATCCAAATAGCAAAATTTCCTAATATCATTTTATGGGACTTAAAAGACATTAAACTAAATATGATTGCTGCTCCATAAAATGGTAGAATAGTTTTCCATATACTGTATATATGCAAATACAATATCCCATCTCAACCTCCAGTGCCCATAGTAAGTTACCCTTACAGCTTAGATTGAATAACTATTATTGGTTTACATGCTTCTAAATCTTACATTTTGTGTTACTAAGACAGAGCTAAGCTTTCAAATAATAGAACAATGCCTTATACACAAGACTATCTAGTTTAAAAGCTTTGCCTCATTATACAAGGTATCCTTACCCATTTGAAATAAATTCATAATACACACTGAAGACAATGCATATGACCTGAAAATTATATGGGAATCATCTGAATGTCAGATGGTTTTGATTCCTCTTATTCTTTCAGAGAAATGTTGGGCTAGGGGTGAGAGATTCAGAAGAGGAGAGAATTACAATCTAAAAGTACAAACTTCAGTGATTATGTACTGTAGGGACATTCAATTTCTGGCTTTTAAGAGAAGTAGTAAATGTATAAATCATTATTTCATCAACCACTTAGGAGTCCTCAGATTACAAAGCTCTCTTGTAGTTATAAATGTCAGTATATACACCTCAGAATTACAGGGAAATTTTTTGAGGTTCATTTGTATCCCAAATAAAAATCTACAGCCACCAAACATTTTTTGTTTTTCTGCAAATTAATTGGTGCAAACAGAATTATGTAAGGGAGATTCATGAAATGGCCACAAGGTAAGGCCTGAATATGTAGCTGTAGGATATGCCTTTATATGAAATGTCTTTCCCTTCCCCCACCCCTTGTGTTATGCTCAGTAAACTTTCCTTTATGGCTTTCTCCACTTTTTTTCACTGACGTGATGACAACCATGGCAATTGTATTTTATCGAGGTATGCTCTTTAATGCACTGATGTGTAAAATAGGTTTACTGTACTCAAAGCTGTTCTTTACTGGAAAGACTGTCACAATTACTTGACTATAATGATAGACAAAATTCAAAATAGCCTCACTTTGGATAAGCATCACAGTTTGGAATACATGTCTGGACTATCCAACTTTACTAAACTCCATTTTCCCTTGCTTCCTAAGTATAGATTCTCTAATCAGTTTTCCATGATCATTGATAAGACATGAATTTCTATTTTTCTTTCTAGCCTTTTTCAGTGTACCTTGACTCTTACTCTTGATGATATTTATTTTGGATGTATGTAAAATTATAAGTCATAACTCTTTTCTGTGTCTTAACATGAGCATTTTCTCATACTTAAATTTAATTGTATTAGACTATATTATATGCCATAATTTAAAAATACTGAATGATCTAAATTTAATATAGAAAGTAAGTACTTAAAATACTTTGCACCACAATTGAAGTATTGATTCATCTAGTCATTCAAAAATCAAGAGAGATAACCAAAGGAAATCAAATGTCAAAGTAGAGAGCACAAGGATACAAGAGAGTTAAATTCCAAACTGAGTAAAAAAGAAATATACATATACTGATTTTTATAGTGTATTTCAGAATAATTGATGCCTGCCACAAGATCAGGGTTTAAAAAGGGGTAAAAGTATAGAAAAAAGAGAATATTTTTCTGAAGAGGATACCCTTAAAGAAAGGTGGGCTGTGAGAGACATTCAACCAGGCTAATGGGCAGTGATACTTCCAGAAGATATGCTACTCTACGTTTATGGGACATAATAGAATAGGGTGTGACTTCTGGCTGAGAAATCTAGAACAGGAAACTCACTCTTATGGTGGTGGGTCGGGAGACTGCCGCTATACTAGCATAGAACTAGACTCTCTTAATTTCTTGGGATGAGGGATACAAATATTCTCATGGACCAGATATAAGCTACATGGAAATGAGTTTCAATTTGGAGTCATCTTGTGTTTTATCTAGAAGGCTCACCTAGAAGGTACAAAGGAGCTATCAAAAAAAAAAAAAAAAAAAAAAAAATAGCTGGAAGAGAATTTCTAGAAGATGAGAAAGAAGTACTTAATGTTCCTATAAAAGAGATCTTCAGAAGAGAGGATTCCAGAATCTCCAGAGAATTTTTGAAAGAGCCCTGAGAAAGAAAAAGTCAAATTTAAACCCATGTCAAGCTCTAGAGAACACAGACAGAGCTTCCTCGGGCATCCATCCAAATAAGGCCTTTCCCGTGCTTACCATCCCTCCCTCTTCTCGCCTTACCTACAGGGTAACAAAGGAATGCAAGGAGATGGGGAGAAATTATAAAACAAGCTCGAGATAGAGAACTGGAGAAGAAACCAACCACTACTCCTTTATACTGCTGATTCCAGTCTGAAGCAGGAAGGCCAGGGGTGGGTAGAGGGGAAAAATATTTAATGATGAATCAAGGCTTAAAGAAAGGAGATTCAACCATCATATGTATCATCCAGCACTATTTCCTGGTGATGTTGCAGTGATGAAAGTTAGATCATTTAAGTTTTCTAGTGTCTTACTATTTTTATATGTTTTGACCAGAGCAAGCATGAATCCTGGTTTCACTCTGTATTTATTAATGTCCAGCAAATTTTAGCCAAGCTAGGAAAAGAGGGTTCCAAGCACTATATTGTTCTTCTGAAAACACCTTTACTTTGCCTTCCTAGTTAAAAAACATTTTTGCTGGGTATGGAACGATAGATTGGAAATTTATTTTTTCTAACCACTTTTCAGGAACAATTCCATTGTTATTGGCTTCAGTTGTTTCTTTTGAGAAGTCAGTTATCAGTATTGTTGCTAATATAGAGTCAATATACTCTTTTCCCTGCCTGTTTCAAAATCATCTTTGTTTCTTTTTTTCATTAACAGTTTTATATGATGGGGCTTAGTCTTGTTTGCTTTAGCTTCTTAGAGTTCTTGTTGTGCTTGTTGTATTTCATCGGTTTTGCAAAATTTTGGTGCTCTCTCTTTAAATATTGCTTCCATTTTCTCTCTACTTTATTTCTGAGCCCTCAATCACACATAATTTTAGATCTCTTCACAATGTATGATATGCTTCTTGTGCTCTTTTTCTATTGCATACTCTTTGTCTCTTACGATTCAATCTGGACATTTTATTCTAATCATTAATTCTTCAGTTGTCTCTAATGGCTATTAAAATCATTCATTGAGTTTTATATATTTGTTATTTTATTTGTCATGGAATCTCTGTTTCTTTCTTTTTCTTTTTTTTTAATTATTTTGAGTTACATGCCAAAATTCTGCATTATCTTCAAAATACTAATCACATTTTTACTTAAATATGTGTTTAATAATTTTAGTCACTGGATATTTTTTTTTTTGTTTTATTCCAATTTTGTGTAGGCCTGGTTATTTTTTATTGAATTGTGAAAATAGTGAGTGAAAATGTTTAGGGGCCATATGTTGCTCTGGATTATACTCTCTTCCTTCATAGAAGATTAACTTTTGATTTTGGCAGAAAGGGATGGGGCAGATTACCTTGATGGAGTCAGTGATTGAGCTGATTTAAAGATAGGCTTTAATTTTTGTGAGGAAGTGTCTATATTTTCTTCATCTTCCTCTGAGAAAGTATTCTTTTAGGATACCATTTTAAAGTCCATAGAGTTTACCAGGTTTCACACCCTTGATGAAACCTGAACTCCAATGTTTGCGTCTCTAGCTCCATGATACTGTCAAAAGCTTCTCAATCTTTTGGAAAAAGTATTGAAAACAGAAAGAACCATTAGAGGAAAAGCAGTGCCAATATTTGGTTCTCCTTATTGTGCTTCCTTTTCTTTCTGGAATTTCATCTTTGTTTGCAAGTCATTTATATATATGTATATATATATATATATATATATGCATGTGTGTATATCTATATGTATTATATTTTGATTTATATATGTATAGATATGTTTAGATGTATATAGAAACATATATATGCATAAATATGTACTTATTAAATATACACACACGTATATATAATTTGGTAATTGTAATTATTCTTGTGGGAAGGGTTGGTGTGGAACAAGATAGCTCACCGTAGTTAGAAGTAGAACCCATGATCCATGAAAAAGAAGAATAAGAAGGAGAAGGAGAAGAAAAATGGTTTTGGAGTTTCTAGTCAATTCTGGTAAAAATGTTTGACTCATTTGAGACCTATATCTGAGATGAGGTAATTGTGTTCAGTTAAGGACATTTATTAGAATTTGTGTTAAATTGCTTTAAGTAATTTTAACAGATATGAAAATCTTTAGTTGGGGACTCCTAATATATGTAGCTACCAAATTATGATGGGGAAAGTACCCTTTCTCAGGTAATGACACCTCTGAGGTTATGGTTGCAGACTGTCACTCATGTTGATATTAGGAAATTTCCTGCAGCAAACCTACATAATTACACATTTGGCCACATTCTCTTACATTTAATAGAGACGACAGAAGTTGTTGGTTTTTCAGTCTAGTCTATGTGATGTTTTGAACAAGATGAGTTTAATTTGTTCTTTGGCATATCATACTTCCTTACAAATCTCATCCCCTGTTAAATCTAGGATAATGTTCTTGGCAGAGCAATGTCCAGTTTACAAATAAAGGATAAAATATTAATGAAAAGTGTAAGATCCAATGATGTAACACTAGCTACAATAATACTTGCAAATATTTGAATTATTTTTATTTCTATAGCTAGGATAATTTCAAGTTATAAATCTTTACTGCCGCATTTGACTCAGATTAACATAAACCTTCATATTGTGTAATTACTGGAAAAATAATTTATAATTCAAAAAGTTTTCATATATGAGCTTTAAAACTAACAGACCCTAAAATGGTTAAAAATTCTAATAAGATGTTCTTAATTAGAGGGACAAGAATCCCTAGAGAAGATAGAGGGTGCCTAATAAAAGAAAACAGACCAATATGTCAAGCCCTTAATATTATTGCAATTAACTATGATTTGAAACGTAATGGTTACCATAGGTTCTGATGGGATGGGGAGGGAAGAATAGAATAGATGGCATTTTTAGGGCATTAAAATTGTTCTGCATGATCTTGCAATAATGGATACAGGCCATTTAAAATTTCCTCAAAAGCTGTAAAAGTGTTTGGTCCAAAATGTAAACCATAATGTAAACCATTGGCCATGGTTAGTAGCAATGCTTCAATATTTGTACATCAATTTTAACAAATGTATCATCAGCATGTAAAATTTTATTAATAGGGGAGAGGGGAAAGGGGGAAGGATGTTGGGTATATGGGAATCCCCTGTATTCTCAATGTAACTTTTCTGTAATCTAAAGCTTCTTTGATGATAAAATGAAAAAAATAAGACACTCGGGGAATATATGTAAGAAAATGTCACTGCATATAAGGCAACAGATCTTACAGTCATGAAAGACACAATGTCTAAAACAAATTTTTAATTTTTTAAATTATTTCAAATGTTTTTAATTTTTTGTATTTTATTTATTTTTTAAACTATTATTATTTCATTTTCTTATTAATTTTATTGTTATTTTGTTGGCTTCATTTTTGGAGAGGTTTTGGATCACAGAAGGGTCACAACTGTGGCAGGCGAGGATCACTGGTGTGGGGTGTCAATGATAGGGAGATTCATGTGGAGGGGTTCACATGGGGCCTGCCTCTAAGGCATATGAATATGTTCAGTTGTTCATGGGGCATTGTCTCGGTGGATGGAGACACACACAATAACCGAAAGAATATTGAATTCCCATCCTGTGGAGCCCTGCTTCATTCTCTACTAGGACAACAAGAATCCCCTGAGTACAAGGGCAGTTCCTAGTGAAGGAAGACAGACCAGTACACCAGGCCCTTGATATTGATGCTTGTCCTTATGAACCTTGTTCTTGTGAAATTGAAACTTAGGATAGTATTATATATTGCCTAAGAGTTACCTCCTGAAAGCCTCCTTGTTGCTCAAATGTGGCCTCTCTGAAGCCAAACTCAGCATATAAACACACTACCTTCCCCCCCAGTTTGGGACATGACTCCTGGGGATGAGCCTCCCTGGCACTGAGGGATTATTACCAAGTGCCAACTAGCAATGCATCTGGAAAAAGACCTTGACTAAAAGGGGGAAATGGTGAATTCAAATGAATTTTTATGGCTAAGAGATTTCAAAGTGATTTGGGAGATCATTCCAGAAATTACACTTATGCATGTCTCAGCAGGATCTCATTGACTGCTACAGTAAACAGTGCCTTGAACAACAGGGTCCTGAGGGCTCTAGAGACATCCAGACCCTATAAAAAGACCAGACAGCTCAGGAATTCAGCACCCTGTCAGTGGGCCTTACTTTGGAATTTATGCTCCCCAGTGTAACAGAGTTAAACTCATTTATAGTTTCCCTACACATGACTTTTCTGCCCCTTTTATTTGAACCTATAATTAGCAAAGTACTTATTAAATATATGTCCCAGAGACTTAAAGCTTTGGTCCATCTATGTGCTATTTGAGCTCTGAATCTCAGAAGAATTGCAACACCTACTCTCCAGTTTATTGGACTCACCCAGAACAACTAACAAGGAGATGATGATGGACAACACCTGTCCCAAGAATCAGAGAGTATCTGCAACTGCAAGTGAGATGTCCATGGGATCTAAACCCCCTCTCAATTAGAAGCAGAGTGGGCATCACCATCCCAAAATTCTCAAGATTGGGGAATGAACAATGGACTAAAGTAGACTTATTATTCTACTATAGAGTTATTATTATTCTATCAATGGAAGAACTTTTTACCATTGATATAAAGGCAGTGGTCACCAGAGATTCTGAGGGGAGGGAGAGGGAAGAATATGTGTAATATGGGGGTATTTTGGGGACATTGGAATTGTCCTGCATGACATTGCAATGACAGATAAGGCCATTATATATTTTGTCATAACCTACAAAATTGTGCTGGATAGTGTAAACTAGAATGTAAACTGTAGTCCACAGTTAGTAACAATACTTCAATATGTGTTCATCAATTGTAACAAATGTACTACACTAATGAAAGATGTTGTTAATGTGGGAAAGTATGGGAGGGGGAGAGAGTGGAGCATATGGAATCCCCTATAATTTTTATATAACATTTATGTAATATAAAGCTTTTTTAAGAATAAAAAATTAATAAAAAATTCTAATGGGAAAATAGGAACTATATGAATGCATAAGTTTTTAATGTGAATAATACTGAGAAAGGTTTTAGTCTTTCGTTGACCATACTCTCCCATTCAGTTTGAAGAGATAAAAGAAAACTAAATGGTATTTGAACCTTTGCAACAAAGAGTAGTTGTGGTGGTTTGAAGCTATATGAAACTCAGAAAAAAACATGTTAAATTTAATCCATTCCTGTGGGTGTGAGCCCATTGTGAGGAGGACGCTTTGTTGAGGTGACTTCAATTAAGGTGTGGCCCACTTCAATCAGGATGGCTTTTAATCCTATTGCTATATTCCTTTATAAGTGGAAATTCAATCAGAGAGAAAAAGCCACAGAGAGTAGCCAGAAGCTGAAATTCCAGGAACTTGGAAGAAAACAGAGGGGAGGAGAAGCTGCCATTTGCCTTGCTATGTGACAAGTTATGAATTACCATCAGCCAGCCCCAGTATGCCAGTCTTTGGGAAGAAGGCATCACCCAATGACTCATTGATTTGGGGTTTTTTTCCCAGCCTCAAACTGTGAGTGAAAAAATTCCCATTGTTTAATCTGACCCACTTCATTGTATTTGGTTGACCAGCCCAAGGAAGCAAAAAGAGATTTTGGTACCAGGAGATTGGAGTGCTGCTATTGCAATTACCAAAAAATGCAGAAGTAGTTTTAGAATTGGGTGATGAGTAGAAGCTGGAAGAATTGTTAGGTGCTTGATAGCAAAGGCCTAGATTGCTTTGAAGAGACTGTTCACAGCAGTACAGATGCCAAAGCTACTTCCAGTGAGACCTTAGAAGGAAATGACAGATGTGTTGTTGGAAACTGGAGGAAAGGCAATCCTTGTTTTAAAACAGCAAAGAATTTGGCAAAATTGAGTTCTGATGTTGGATGAAGGCAGAACTAAAAGTGATAAACTTGGATATTTAGCTGAGTAGATTTCCAGCCTGGTTTCTCCTTGCAGCTTATATGAAATGAGAATGGAAAGGGATAAGTTGAGAAATAAACTTCCTAGGCACAAAGAAAATAAAAATTGATGGCTTGGAAAATTTTGAGCCTATCCAGAACAGGGCTGTATGTGAGGGTTTAACTCAACATGAAACCAGTCAACAATTTCCATGGAAGATAGGATTGGAAATACAGATATGCAGCAAGGGTGTGTGGAAAATCCTTCTTTCTAATGGACTGGATCCCTGTGAACTACATGCAAAACTGACAAGCTTTATGTGAGATCTGTATGAACAGAGCCACTGCCAGCCTGGACTCAAAGGGAAAGAGAAAGGCAAATTGAAGGTAGAATGGCTTCAAGAGCAGATCCATGGAAGCTGAAGACTGGACCGAAGATATTTCCTCAGGCCAAATGAGCAGGCCCATCCACGTGTGGAAGCCTGCCCTGCCACTTGGGGAAGGCTGGTCCTCCGTCTCATTGTTCAGGAAGAGTGCTGCCACCTCGGTGCTCCGAGATGATGGGGCCAGTGTCCTGGTGTTTGTGGACAGGCTGGCCACCATCCTGATGCTTGGGGAGGTGGAGTCTTCCTCCAAGTGTCTGGGGAGAACAAGGGCACTGTGAAACACTTGGAAGGAGTGGGGCTGCTGCTTTATCAGGCCTGGAGGAGAAAACATCCATCTATAGATGGCTCTCAGAACTTGAAATCTAATGGAGTTTGCTCTGCTGGGTTTCAGAATTGTTTAGGACCTGTAACCCCTATTTTCCTTCCAATTTCTCCCTATTTGAATGGTAATGTCTATCCTATACCTGTCCCTGCCTTGCATATAGGAAGCAGATACCTTGTTTTCTAGATTTCAGAGGTCCAGAGAGGGGAATTGTGTCCCATAACAGACCACACCATAACCAATTTTAATGAGACTTTGTACTTAGCATTGTTACTGAAATGACTTTAGGCTTTTGGAATGTTGTTATGATATGAATGTGTTTTGCCTGTAGAAATAACATATTTTTGGGGGGTCCAGAGGGTGGGGTGTGGTGATTTTCTGGGTACGCCCCAGAAAAACCTGTTATTACATTTAATCCATTCTTATTTGTGTGACCCCATTGTCAGTAGAACATTTTGTTGAGGTTACTCCTGTTAAGGTGTGGCCCACCCCAGTCAGGGCGAGTCTCATTCCTATTGATGGAGTCCTTCATAAATGGAATGAAATCCATACAAAGAAAGCCACAGGGAGTAGTCAGAAGCTTAAATTCCATGGAACTAGAAGAGAACAGAAAGGCCAGGAGAGGCTGCTCTGTGCCTTCATGTGACAAGCTAAGAATCAGCAGCAGCCAGTCCGAGAACTCCAGTCTTTGGGGAAGAAAGCATCGCCTTGATGATTCCTTGATTTGGACTTTTCCCCAGCCTCCAACTGTGAGTGAAAAAATCCTCTTGTTTAACCTGACACATTTCATGGTATTTTCTTGAGCAGCCCAGGGGGATAAAAAACAAAACAAAAAAAAAAAACAGTAGTGTAAGTTTAATGATCAGTTTCTATATCCATATATCTTCACAATATGAATATTTATTATATTTATTTTTTGTGATAATACTATGATTTTGGCATTATTTTAACTTCTTTGCAAGTCCTGCAGGGGGACTGTTGTCTCTATTTTGTATTTGGGGAAATTATCACACAGAGACATTAGCCAGTTTTCCCAGCTTTTACATGATGAAGGATATTCAATTCACTAGATAAAATTGCAATAGGCTAAAGTTTAGGACCTATGCTCTAGAGTTTATACTATAGAGCCAGTGACTTATTAAGAAAAAAAAATAGAGATTATATCTTATTAATTCAGTTACTAATTTGCTTAGATAGAATAGTAATGTTAATAAAAATAGTTTGTTATAATACTATAAAAATGCAAAGAAGTTTCTCCATGCTGAATTTTCAAATAAGTAATACACAAGTATGTAAAAATGAACAAAGGAGACTAATTATAAGATAAAATTGAAGTTTGCTGCCTGCATGAGTTTATATGTTCTCACTTAAACTGTTTTTAACACTCTGTATTCAATTGCCTGGGCTAAATCTTTCCCCCTACATGCAAAATAGCATTAAGACTATGAACTAATTCACTTAAAAAATGTTGCATGGAAATAGACACTCAAATGTTTCTCCACTTGGACCAGAAGCCCTCCAAATTCAAGTGAATATCAAAAGTATTCAATTATGAAATATAATTTTCATACATTTCTGATACATCCAAGAAATTAGCTTGTGTGTTACCTGCCTAAGTGAAACAGGTGAATGGTTGGATCAAATGTATATCAAAACTTAATTTTAAGGTTTATAATTTTCAGGACAACCCATAGTTAATTAGCTGAAGGACATTGAGTTAATGTACTAAAGTTGTAAAATCCTGACTTTTCTTCTTCAATCATAAGTATTTAAAGGTAAAACTAACTTTAAACTGAGATAAATGGAGAAAATGACTTTGTGCAAATACTTTAACCATATTCCAAATTTTGAGAAAAAAATATAGGAAATACTACAACACATTTAATCTATCAGGACTGATCTTAAAAATTCAGTGTTGAGCATAAAAAGAAAAAAGAAGATCTACCACAAATAGAATTTGTGCAGATTAAATAAGCACATGCACTCACATAATATAAAGCTATTTATTTCACATGACTGAATATATGTGTATCCAAGGATATATAAAAGAGACCCAGTGTTACTTGGGAAGTGGTAATTATTAAATGAAGACGGAAGATATAGGGGGAAATTCTAAGAAATAGAAAAACTTGCACAAACGGATGTAGATACTGTACCATCAACTCAGGAATATGGTTAATTCAACTCTTTGTACCTGAGAACCAATTGGAGTGCGGAGGGGACAGAGACACGATTTTATTTGTTGAGATACAGAAAAATATTTGTTATATTGTTAAAGAGCAATATAGTTCCGCTGTGTACATGTGTGTATGTGTGTGTTAGCTTTTGTCTTTATAGTGTTCTTCAACCTACAGTACTTTTACTTAAGACTCAAATGGAATTATTTTCTTATCCAGGTTTCTCTCAACATCATTTAATGTTATTTTTCTTTTATTATTTTCAAGGTCACCATCAAGTCATAGTTTTTCTTTCACTAAGACATTGCTTCACAAACTTAAGTTATTTGGCATATCATTTCAAAAATTTTGCCACACCCAACTTCAGTTCCCCTTATAACCTGTATCTTTTTACTCCTGTTTTCTTTAATTTATATATATTATATATATATAAATTTAAAAATATATATATATTTAATTTATATATATTTCTCTACTTTTACTTTTAAAGAAAAATATGCATTACTATCATACCTGAAAAGCCATATTACTTTGCCTAAAGCTGTAAACATCAAAGAAATACAATGAAAATAAGATGAATATTACATTTCAAAATTTTAAAATATAAACTAAAAAAATTAAAATCATTATACTGCAATTAAGTCCCATAATGAGAAGAAAGGAAATATTTAGGATCACTGAGTCATGAAATAAGGTATATTCAGCTCATTGTAGCATAGTTGGAGATGAAAATGACATTCTTGATTAATTAATGCCTCCTTTTTAGTTTTGATTTTAGGCAGCCCAGAAATCCTAATACACACACATGTAACCAGAATGATCAAAAGATTATACCATCTCTGATAGGGCTGGAAACAGAATTAATCCTTATCAAATCATGCTAGTATGGGACTATGATTTCAATGTCATCTGCATTGTCTGTAGTTTTGTTTCTGAACATGCCTATGTTTTTGTTTGTTTGTTTTTCAACAGTGTTTGTTACATTCATTTTAATGTGTTACAATCAAGTCCAGCCATTACCACAAATTTACATTTGACCTTACTAAATATTCTACGTACATCCAGCATATTCTCCTCTTCTCATCCCACTTTCCATCTCCCACCAACCAATACTTCATAGTCCAACTCCATAAGTCTACACATTATATTTAGTTCTCATCAGTGAGACCAAATAATATTCATCCTTTTGTGTCTGGCTTATTTCACTCAACTTAATATCCTCAAATTTCTTCCATGTTGTCATGTGCTTCCTCAATTGATTTCTTCTTACAGTTGAGTAATATTCTATCATATGATTATAT
This sequence comes from Cabassous unicinctus, assembly GCA_029593785.1. NCBI lineage: Eukaryota > Metazoa > Chordata > Mammalia > Cingulata > Chlamyphoridae > Cabassous > Cabassous unicinctus. Next base: position 36,790 of record JAQZBX010000263.1, read on the forward strand.
CACAGCCTGTTTATCCATTCATCGGTTGACAGACATTTAGGTTGTTTTCATCTTTTAGTAATTGTGAATAATACCACTATGAACATCCATGTGCAAATATCTCTTCACACCCTTGCTTTCAGTTCTTCTGAATATATTCCTGGTAATGGGATGCTGGGTAATATGGAAGTTCTGTATTTAGTTTCCCGAGGAACCACCAGATTGTTTAACACAGATGTTGCACCATTTTACAGTCCCACCAACAATGAAGGAGTGTTCCTATTTCTCCACATCTTCACCACACTTGAAGTTTTCTGTTTTTTTAATAATTGCCATTCTGTATGATGTGAGATGATATCTCATTGTAGTTTTGATCTACATTTCCCTAATAGCTAGTGATGTTGAACATCTTTTCATGTGTCTTTTGGCCATTTGTATTTCTACTTCAGAAAAATGTCTGTTCTTTTGCCCATTTTTTTCATGGGATTGCTTGTCATTTTGTCATTAAGTTGTGTGATCTCTTAATATAACATGGAGATTAATCCTTTATCAGATATATGGTTTTTGAAGATTTTTTTCCCATTGAGTAGGCTGCCTTTTTACTTTCATGACAAAGTTCTTTGAAGAACAAAAGTATTTAATTTTGAGGCAGTCCCATTTATCTGTTTTTTTTCTTTTGTTGCTTATGCTTTTGGTGTAAGGTCCAAGAAACCACCACTAAGAACAAGATCTTGAAGATGTTTCACTACATTTTCTTCTAGGAGTTTTATGGGTCTAGATTTTATATTTAGATCCTCAATCCATTTTGAATCAATTTTTTATAAGGTGTGAGATAAAAGTCCTCTTTCTTTTAGATATGGATATCCATTTTTCCCAGCACTATTTGTTGAATAGGCTACTCTGATCCAGCTGAGTGGGTTTGTCAGCCTTGTCAAAAATCACTTAACCATAGATGTGAGGGTCTATTTCTGAACTCTCAATTCCATTCCGTGGTTCAATCTGTCTATCTTTGTGCCAGTACCATGCTGTGCTTACCACTGTAGCTAGATAATATGCTTTAAAATCTGGAAGTGAGAGTCCTCCAGCTTCCTAATTCTTTTTCAAGATATTTGTGGCTATTTGGGGGCCCTTACCCTTCCAGATAAATTTGATAATTGGTTTTTCCAATTCTGCAGAGAAGGATATCAGAATTATTGGGATTGCTTTAAATCTGTACATCAATTTGGGTATTATTGACATCTTAAGGATATTTATTCTTTCAGCCCATGAACACTGAATATCCTTCCATTTATCATCATTAGTTTCTTTTAGCAATGTTTGTAGTTTACTAAATACAGGTCCTTTATGTCCTTGGTTAAATTTATTCCTAAATATTTGATTCTTTTACTCGCTATTGTAAATGGAATTTTTTTCTGACTTCCTTCTCAGATTGCTCATTATTAGTATATAGAAATGCTGTTGATTTTTGCATATTAATCTTGTATCCCACCACATTGCTAAAATTGTCTATAAGTTCTAATAGATTTTTTATGGATTTTTTGGATTTTCTAATTATAGTATCATATCATCAGAGAATAACAAAAGTTTTACTTCTTCCTTTCCTATGTGGGTGCCTTTTACTTCTTTTTCTTGCCTAATTGCTCTAACTAGAATTTCTAGCACAATATTGAATAACAATGGAGAGAGTGGGCATTCTTCCCTGTTCCTGATCTCAGAGGGGAAGCTTTCAGCCTTTCATCATTAAGTACAATGTTAGCTGTGGGTTTTTCATATATGCACTTTATCATATTGAGAAGGTTTCCTTCTATTCCTATCTTTCAGAGTGTTTTTTCAAGAAAGGATGTTGTATTTTGTGAAATGCCTTTTTGCAGCAATTGAAATGATCATGGGATTTTTCTTCTTCAATTCATTAATGTAATGTATTACACTAATTGATTTTCTTATGTTGAACCACCCTTGCATACTTCATATGAAGCCCATTTGATCACAATGTAAAATTTTTTATGTGTTTTGAATTCAGTTAGCCAATATTTTGTTGAGGATTTTTGCATCCATATAATTAAAGAAATTGGTCTGTCATTTTCTTTTTTTGTAACATCTTTATGTGGCTTCAGTGTTAAGGTGATGTTAGCTTCATAGAATGAGTTTGGTAGCATTCCTTCCAGTTCAATTTTTTGGAAGAGTTTCAGCAAGATTGGTATTAGATCTTCTTTAAATGGTTGGTAGAATTCAGATGAGAAGCCATCTCTCCCGGACTTTTCATTTTGGGGAAGTTTTTAATGACTGTTTCAATTTCTTTACTTGTGATTGGTTTGTTGAGGTCTTCTATTTCTTCTAAGATCAGTGTGGTTTGTTCATGTGTTGCCAGTAATTTGTCCATTTCTTCAACATTGTCTAGTTTGTTAGCATACAGTTGTTCATCGTATTGTCCTATGATCTCTTTTATTTCTGTTTGGTCAGTGGTAATGTCTCCCTTCTCATTTCTGATTTTATTTATTTGCATCTGCTCTCTTTTTTCTTTATTAATCTAGCTAAGAGTTTCTTGATTTTGTTGATCTTCTCAAAGAACCAACTTTTAGTTCTGTTGAATTTCTCTCTTGTTTTTTTTTTCCCTCCATTTCATTTGTTTCTGCTCTAATCTTTATTATTTATTTCTTCTTGCTTTGGGAGTGGTTTGTTGTTCTTTTTCTAATTCTTCTAGGTGTGCAGTTAAGTCTTTGATTTTAGCTCTTTCTTAATTTTTTAATATAAGTGTTGAGGGCTAACCAATTCCCTCTCAGTACTACCTTTGCTGTATCCCATAAGGTTTGGAATGTTGTGTTCTCATTTTCATTTTCTTGAGGTATTTACTGATTTCTCTTGTAATTTCTTCCTTGAAGCACTAATTATTTAAGAGTGTGGATTTTCCCTTTTTCCACCTGTTATTTATTTCCAACTTAATTCCATTATGATCAGAGAAAGTGTTTTGTATAATTTCAGTGTTTTTAAATTTATTGAGATCTGACTTATGCCCCAACATATGGTAGATCCTGGAGAAATATCCATGAGCAGTTGAGAAGAATGTATATCCTGCTATTTTGTGATATAATGCTCCATAAATGTCTGTGAGATCTAGTTCAGTTATCATATTATTCAAGCTCTCAGTTTCTTTATTTATCCTCTGTCCAGACGTTCTATCTAATGCTGAGAGTAGAGTGTTGAAGTCTCCAACTATTATTGTAGAGTCATTTATTTCTCCCTTCAGTTTTGCCAGTGTGTGTCTCATGTATTTTGGGGCACCTATGTTAGGTGCATAAATATTTATTATTGTTATTTCTTCTTGATAAATTGTTTCTTTTATTAATATATAGTAACCTACTTCATGTCTTACAACAGTTTTCCATTAAAAATCTATTTTATCTGATATTAGTTGTCACTTTTTAAATTGTTATTAGAGTGGAATATCTTTTTCCAACCTTTCACTTTCAGCCTGATTGTGTCCTTTTGTCTAAGGTGAGTCTCTTGTAGACAGCAAAGAGATGGCTCATTTTTTTTATCTATTCTGTCAGCCTATGTTTTTTAATTGGGGAGTTCAATCCATTAACATTGTGTTACTAGTATAAAGTCATTCCTTACTTCTTCTATTATATCCCTTTGCTTTCTGTTGTCATATCTTACTATTGTCTGTCTTTTAACTCTTTCAATTTCTCTTGCTTATGTTCTTCATTTCTACACTCTTCTCCAGGACTCTCTCCCTTGTCTTTTCCTATCAGGCTGTAAGACACCCTTTAATACCTCTTGTAGATTTGGTTTCTTGGTAACATACTCTCTGTTTTTATTCTGAATGATAATTTTGCCAGATAAAGAATTCTTGGTTGGCAGTTCTTCTCTTTCAGTACTTTAAATGTATCATACCACTGCCTTCTAACCTCCATAGTTTCTGAAGAGAGATTGGCACTTAGCCTTATTAAGACTCCCTTTTAAGCAGTACATTATTTTTCTCTTGCTTCTCTCAAAATCCTCTTTATCATTGGCCTTTGAAAATCTAAATAGTAGATGTCTAGAAATAGGTCTATTAAGATTTATTCTGTTTGGGTGTGTTGTCCTTTTTGAATACTAATATTTATGTCTTTCGTATGGGTTGAATATTTTTCTCTCAGTATTTCCTCAAATATTCTTTCTACCCCCTTTCCATTCTCTTCTCCTTCTTGGGACATCTATAATGTGTATGTTTATGCATTTCATGTTGTTATTCAGTTCCCTGATACTCTGTTCAATTTTTTTGCATTCTTTTCTCTGTCTCTTCTCCTAACTTTTCAATTTCAAATGTCCTATCTTTAATTTCACTTATTCATTCGTCTAACATTTCAAATCTGCTGTTATATGCCTCTGATATATTTTTAACCTCACCCATTGTGTCTTTCATTTCCATAAGCTCTGTTATTTTTTTGAAGGCTTTCAGATTGTTCTTTGTGCTCACACAGTGTCACCTTAATATCCTTTATCTCTTTAGTCATATTTTCCTTCATCTCCTTAAATTGATTAAGGAGGCTTGTTTGAACATCTTTTATTAGTTGTCTTACATCCTGAGTTTCATCTAGATTCTTGACTTGTTCCTTTGAATGGGCCATACCTTCCTGTTTCTTAATGTGTGTTGTTACCTTTTGTTGATACCTAGGCATCTGCTTATGTTGATGATCTTGCTCTGTTGACCAATTTCTCCCACTTACCTAGTGATTTTATTTCATAGCTCTTCTTTGATTTTTAGTTTGTTTCTACAACTTTAATATTGCCCTGTTTAAGTAGTCAAAACTGTGATAATGAGCTGTTAATGGGGCCTGACCAGGTCTACCATGCCTAGGAAAGAATTGGGAGAGAACTGCCTGTCTTCCTTACTTTCCCAGCTGGCCAGCCAATGGTGCTCCTCAAGAAACCCTTCCATGGAGATGACTCCTTCAATTTCTACAACCTCTTCTGAGCTAGTAAGTTATGCTAGTTATATTCACTGAAGAGAAACCAAAGTCAGCCTTCTTCCACATTGTCCCTCATATCTGGGAGGAATCTGTAGTTTTCCCTCTCTGTTGATTGCTCAGCCACAAGTTTACTGAGGCTGTTCGCCTCAGGGGTGCGAGATGGGTGGTGTTCCCAGCTGCAGGGGTATCAACTCATCAACCCATGGTTTTCCCTTTGGCCTCTCCATCTCTACATCCTCATTCCCTCCTGGACTATGTCTATGCCTTCTCCTCTATTTTTCAGGAGAATTGTACCCTGCCTAAGCTACTCTCACACCATCTTGGATCATCTCAACATGTCTTATGGTTTTTTTTTGTTTGTTTTTTTTGTTTTTAACTATTTTGGACTTTTTTGGCTAAAGAAACTGAGGCTTAGCAAGTGATGCTGTAATTGATGTAAGGTCACATTTATTTAAGTGCACTTAATACTGGAACTCAGTTCTATCCAATATAACACCTGTTCTCTTAACTATCAGGATCTGTTACTTCAGTGGTTGCTCAGCTCTACCTAGTCACTGCCAAGAATGCCTAGTTACTGCTGGCAGCACCTAGTCTTGTTGAGGACCACATAGTCTTCATGATATTTCCTGCTTGGGGAAGATTTGACCCAGTTCCCTGGGCTCTCCACTCCTACTTGCTTAATCCTACTCTGGTAGACTCCACCCCTGCTTTCTTGATCCCATCCTGGTAAACTCAAGATGTGGATCGTGCCCTATATGTTTGGAGTCAGGAGAAAGAAAAGACATTCCAGTGCCTCCATCTTTGCTTGTCCCAGTCCTTTCCTACTCTCTTCTTACTTTATCATCCAAATTACTTTGGGAAACATTGCTTTTAGATGTAAAGTAGTAACTATTCCTGTTAATACATTATCTCCTTTCTAATTTACTTTATGCATTGTTCTAACTTGTTTTTTTTACATTTTCAATATTTCTGCCCAAATAATTCACATATTTTCTCCCCTTTTATACCCTAACTTTCCTTTAGGTCTCTGACTTTATACTTTCTTTTGAGAGGTGTGTGTGCATGTATGTGTGTGTGTGTGTGTGTGTGTGTGTGTGTGTGCAATGTTTAGAAAGATATTCCTGTCATCTTCCAAATGGATTGAAGCTTTTCTCCCTGACATCATTTTTGATATATTTGAATTTTCTTCCTTTTTCTAAGAATATTTTCTATTTTCATGTATATCTGCCATTTTGTCTGCTCTTGATAAATTAAGTTAAGCTATTACCATCTCATAGCTACTAAAACGTGATGCATTCCACTATTTTTTAATATTTTGGTACACCAACTAAGGTTACCTTCTTACTCTTTTCAAAATTATATTTAACACTGCTACCATATACCTTGGTATGTATTCTGTAATCCATTTTACTGAATTTTAATTCTATTAGTTTGGACTGGTCATTTTCAAAGGTATTTCATCTCTTTTTAGATAAATTTTTTTGAAGATCTATACCAATTAAATTTCTCTTATGCAGAAAAGTTTCCACATTCTTAAATAATTTTTCCCATGATACATTTATTTTGGTGGGCATACCCACTCCAAACCTTATCTTTTCTTCTCCTCAACTTGTAGACATGGCCATCCATCTTCCAAATCAGATCTCATCACTTTTTACACATCAATATCAAATATATTAAAGATAAATCATAGTTTTGAATACTTTCTCATACTGCAGAATGTGAAAAATTCTAAATTAAATCCTTAAAGATAGAATGGTATATTTCTGTGTTTTTATTAACATTTAATTTTCAACTAAAGTTTTATTGTTTAAGAGACTGGACAAGTGTAGGTTCAGAAGACACAAAGAAAGTAATTGGGCAGATAGTTCAGACTTCTTCAACATCAGCTCCTCCTGTATTAACTTTTTATCTTCAATCCAAGTCTATAGCTCCACAGTTAGTTTTATGACCAGTTGAATGAGAAGAAAAGACATGAGCCTGCTTTACTGACATGTCTGCACTTTAAGCTGGTGCCATAGAAAGCGGGCGATTGCAACAATGCACACCTACTCAGGAATGACCAGAATGTAAATGATGAATTTAGTTAATCCCAGTGGGTAGAGCTTTGAACAACACATTTGGTTATTCACTTTCTCTGGACTGTTAGATGGCAAAAGTATGGCTCTACATTTATTTACAGGCATTTACCAGTGGTTTAGTTGGATGGTCAGGGAATTGGAACAAATGGATTAGAAGATTTGTGAAATGCAATCCTGTGTAAGAGGTATATGTATACACGTCTCAGAATGGGCATAGGCAATGAAAATCTTTGTGCCCTGTATGAATGCTTGTAAAAGGGCATCCACTGCAGAGGAGGCTCTTAAGAATACGAATGACAAAATTACACTCTGTGGATATCAGTCAGGTTCTTTCAGCAATCACTTAAGTGCTTGCTCAATGATTCCATGACAATTTGGTACTGGTATAAGGAATACAGACTTATACATTGGATCAACAATTTGGACTTCCCTTTTCTAAGACCTACCTGGCTAAAGTTAAAGCTGAGTGCCTCATTTGCTAATGGAAGACACCAACACTGACCTTCCAATATAGCATTATTTCTCAGGTGTTATTTAACAAAGAATTAGTACCAAACCTTCTCAAACTCTTCCAGAAAATGGAATGATGTTCCAATTCATTCCATTATGCTAATCTTACTCTAATACCAAAGCCACACAAAGAAAGTCAACCCCTTCTCAGATATATGATTTCTGAAGATTTTTTTCCCATTGAGTAGGCTGCCTTTTTACTTTCTTGACAAATTCGTTTGAAGAACAAAAGTATTTAATTTTGAGGCATTCCCAATATCCCTCATTTATATACAGAAAGATACTTTAATAAAGTATTAAAGGGATAAATAAATCAATAAAAATGGGCAAAGTATTTGAATAAATATTTCTCTGAGAAGATATGCAAATGACTAGTAAGGCCATGAAAAATGACAGGATCATTAGTCATTAAGGAAATACCAATTAAAACCCCAAGACATCAATTCACGTGCACCGTTATTGCTATAATACAACAGACATACAATATCATGTCTTAGCAAGAATGTGGAAAAATGAAAACCCTCATACACAACTCATAGAAAGGAAGACCAGTCTGGCAGTCCTTCCACTGGCTTACCATAGAGTTATCATATGATTCAGCAATTCCACTGCTAAGTATATACCTAAGAGAAATGACAACAAATTCCATATAAAAACCTATACATGAATGTTCAGAGCGGTGCTATGCATAGTAGCCAAAAAGTATCAGCAACCCAAATGTCCATTAACTGATGAATGGGTAAACCAAATGTAGTATATCCATACAATGGAATATTATTCAACCATATAAAGGAATGAAGTTCTGATATTTGCTACAACATGGACAAACCTTAAAAATATGTTGAATGAAAGGAGCCAGACACAAAAGATCACTTATATAATTTTATATGTATATAAATTCATATATATATATATATGTATGTATGTGTATATATAAAATGTCCAGAATAAGCAAATTCATAGAGACAGAATATTTGAGACTAGGGTAAAAAGGTAAATGGGTGAGGAAATGGGATGTGCCTACTAATGAGAAAGAGATACTTTTTGGGTGATGAAAATGTTTTAAAATTAGGTAGTGGTAATCACTATTGTACGACTCTGAGAATATATCAAAGGCCACTGAATTGCATACTTTAAAAGGGTTAATTTTATGTGAAATGAGTTATATGTCAATATAGCTGTTACAAATTTATAAAATAGAAATCATACAATAAAACCTGGTGAGATTTATCCTAAGAGGACAAAGTTGCTTTAGTGTACAAATGTCTCTTAATTAAATATCCCCCACAGTAATTGAATAAAGGAAAAAAAAAACCGATATCATTTTAACAGATACCATAAAAGAATTTTACAAAATTCAACGTTTATTGATGATTTAAAAAATCAATAAACTAAGAATAGAAGGGAACTTCCTCAACCTGATAAAGACATCTGTGATAAACCCACATCTAAGATTATACTTAATGGTGATCATTCCCTCTAAGATCAGGACCAAGGCAAACATCTCCACTCTACCACCTCATTTTAGCATTGTGCTTAAGGTTCTAGCCAGTGCAATCAGGCAAGAAAAAGACTAACAGATATCCAGATTGAAATGGAAGAATTAAAGCTGCCTTTATTCACAGATGATATGATTATGTATGTAGAAAAATCTAAAGTTATACACAACAAATACTAGAACTGATAAACTAGTTAACCAAGGTAGTGAGATACAATAAAAAAAAATCAAGTTTATTTCTCTGTACTAACAATGAACACCACAAATGTGAAATTAAGAAAATAATTCCATGCATAGGAGCATTAAAAAGAATACATTGGGGAGCAGATATGCCCCAGGCAGTTGAGTGCCTGCCTCCCACATGGGAGTTCCTGGATTCGGTTCCTGGTGCCTCCTGAAAAAACAAACAACAAGCAAAACAGATGAAAAAAAAAAAAAAAAAACAACTCTGGGGAGCTGATGTGGCTCAGTGGTTGAGCACTGGCTTCCCACATATGAGGTCCCGGGTTCAATATCCAGCCCCTAGAACCTCAAAAAATAATAATAATAATAATAATAATAATACATTATTAAGGAATAAAATTTAAAAAATTTATTCACTGATACCAGATTCATACCTAATAAACAGGGTGCTTTCTTGAAAGATATTAAAAATGTTTTAAACAAATGGAAAGACAATATATGTTCTGCTTGAAGGAGGGATTACAACCTCTTACCCCACCCATTGCCTAGCACAAATCAACTGAATAGGCCAAAGAAGTATATTTTATTAATCTTGTGGAGGATTTGAAATTGTATTTTTATGCCTTTATTCTATTTATAGCATGTCTAGATTTATTTATACAAAAGCTGCTCTTTTTAGCATAGCACAGACACCCCCAGCATATATCATCTTCACATCTGGCACTCTGTGGTTTTAGAGGGCAATGGCTACTGCACTATCTACGTCACATTCAAGTAGCCCTGAGAAATCAAGTGTAGAATTAAAAGTACTGCTCTCAGTAACAAGCCACCCATTTGGTTACAAAAGTCATAAGGAGCTCTTCTCAGATAGGGCCCAGTGCCATTCAGTTCAGGTTTTTAATAGAGGGAAAGTTCTCTTCTAAGGTTAGGGCACTCCCTGTTGGGAACCCTTGGGCTTTGAATGTTGTAGCCCATGTCCAGGGGAGTTGACCGTATTTATCTATAGATTGTTTTTTTGTGACTCTATGTAGGTTATATATCTAGTAGTCCAGTGTGGTCCACTATGTTGATAGATTGGCTGCGATGATATGAAGAGATGGTCCATCATCTTGATTTAAATGGTGATGGAACCAGCAGTTGGTCTGGTTGGAGGCTCCAGCAGAAACCTGTGTCCTCGGGTCTCATGGGTGAGGGGCTGGTTATCATTGTGAGGTGGCCTGAGGAGAGAAAGAGACAAACTTATTAAACCCCTCCCCTTGCCTCCTGGGGCAACAACCTGAAATTTCCTAGGTATGATCTCGCAGGCTTTCTATCTGAGTCCCAAAGCCACAACTTCTGTGGGGACCCATTGTCCTTGTCATTTGTCTCTCTGGTACTGTCTTAGTGAAAACAGCTAACACCTTTCTGTTATTTTTACCCCAATTTGGGACATTATGTTGGAGCTTTTCATGTTCTGTTTTCTCCCATCCTCTCTGGGGACAACAAAAGGGGTGGGGGTAGAGGCCACTGTTTTACGAACTCCTCTAATGTCTTAGACAGGACTGTCTCCTCTATGTCTCGCCTGGGGTGGGGTCTTATAGTCAAGGGTCCTTCGCCGTTACCCTCAGGGAGTTTATAGTCTCTTGGACATTTAAAATGAGGTTTTATATTTTGGGAAATCTCCCATAGTTGTGCATATCACTCACATGTTTTTAGTAACCTAGACAAAAAAAGTGTAATGGGCTTGTCTATATCTATATCTTGCCAATCGTTTTGTTTGATATGGGTAAAAATTTATTGTAGCAGAGGGTCAGAAGTTAACTTTTTGAGGCTCTCTCACTTGGCCCTAAATATCTAAGTCTGTAATGCCCCCTTATCAAACAGACTCACCAACCAAACCTCATAACCTTTCCCTGGCTTTTGTCTATATCTGTCTTGGGTTGTTTGTTCTTGGAAAAATACCTCGTTTAGTAGTTTGGTTTTTAGCAACACTATCAGAAATTTTGTATTGAGTGAAAACAGGGTTTGCAAACAGCCTGGATGGGATGGAGCTCCCTGTCTGGGGTCTTCGACTCCCCTCAGGGTGGTTTGTGACTTGATCATTGAGGGGCAGGGGAGCCTGCAGGTAGCCAGGAGTCAGGTAGCTTTTTTTAAAAAACCTGCCTGTCTCATTTCTGTCATTACTTATGGCACCAAGTTATCCCTGTTAACAGGGAAACTGTTATTATTTAGTTGTCTCCATGTGGCCAGAGGGAGGCCAGTACTTGAGTCAGCCAGCCACTCATGTACTAACCTGGGGTGACTCAACTGATGATTGTTTACGTTTTTATTATGTCATGGTATGTTTTTTTGGTGACCTTGCTCCTGTGTCAAAGTTCATCAGAAAAAGAGACACCTATTATCACCTTCAGAGGTGAGTCCCACCAGCTGGAGGGTAGCAAGAGTGTAACAACTCCTGTCATTAGGAGAGAGAACATGCCCACTCCATGGTTTGTAGGTGCTGGGCTCACCAACAGAAGCACAATTACAAAGCAGTGGATGGAACAACATTTTACTTACAAAGAGAAGAGACAAAGGAAAATCAAGTTCACTGGTGGGCATTTGCTCCCCATAGCCAGCGGGACTCAGTCCATGGCTGATACAGGGAGATGTTCCATATACAGCACCCCACTCGTGTGTGTGAGTGTGCACCATAGTGGAGGCACTCTGCTCCCTCCCCACTCCCCACTGGGGCAGATATACCACTGAGTATGTGTTGGGTGTCATAAAACATGTCCACTTTAATCGGACTGTCTCTAGAAATATATATGCATCATTATCCTTTGTGTGTCCATTGAGTTAGATTATAATTATTTTTTATTAACTTGTCTTTCAAATCATCTAGGGAAAAAAAGAGCAGCAATAAACCAAAAATGCAACACTTTCCTTTATATTTATCTATGTAGTTACCTTTACCTGTTGTTTTAGTTTACCAAAAGGCTACTCATGCAAAGTACCAGAAATGGGCTGGCTTTTATAAAGGGGATTTATTTGGGGTAAAAGCTTACAATTCTGATGCCATAAAATATCCAAATCAAGGCACCATCAGAGGTGCTTTATCACCAAAGTAAGCTACTGTTGATCCTTTTGTCTAGCCATGTGGCAAATCAAAATGGCTACTGTTCTCTGCGGAGGTCTCTGCCTTCTCCTCCAGGCTTACCATCTCTCAGAGCCCAGCTCCCAGAGCTAAGCTGTGAGCAACCAGGCATAGGGCGTGTCTCTTTCCACACCTCCTCTATCAGTCTCGGCTGCTCTGCTTTCTACCCTAGTTCAGCTGCAAGCTATCAAGCATATGGTTCATCTCTCCCTGGGCCTCAGCTCTTTGAACCTCTTAGGGTCTTCTCTCTTTGAGCTCAGCTGTGGGCAAACCTGGAGTCCTTTCTATCACCTGCACAATTAAATATGATGCCTCCCTTTCTCTCTGTGTTTCTCTCTCTCTGTGTCTCCACATATATCAGACCGAGCAAGAGAGTGGAAACCCAAGCTGGCTCAAACCTCACTGATGTAGTCCAATCAAAAGCATCTCACACCTACAGGAATAGATTACTTTAAGAACATAATCTTCTTCTTTTTTAGATTCATAAAATAACTTCAAACTGTTACACCTTTGTTCTTTATTTCTTCATATAGCTTCAAGTTACTGTCTAGTGTCCTTTCATTTCAGCTTGAAGAATTTCCTTCAGCATTTGTTGAAGGGCATATCTACCAGTGACAAACTTCTCAGGTTTTGTTTATCTGGGAATGTCTTAATTTCTCCTTCATTTTTGAAGGTAAGTTTTGATGGATATAGAAATTCTGGTTGACAGTTGTTTCTTTTTTCTTTCCTTTCTGCACTTCAACTATGTCATCCCACTGCCTTCTGGCCTCCATATTTTCTTATAAGAAATTGGTTTTAAATCTTACTGGTATCCTTTGTATGTGATAAGTAGATTTTCTCTTGCTGCTTTCAAGATTATGTTTTTGTTTTTTTATTTTGGTCATTTGATTTTAATATGTCTCAGTACAGAGCTCTTTCAGTTTATCCTTAGAGTTCAGTGAGTTTCTAATATGTGTAGAACCATGCCTTTCATGAAATTTCGGAAGATTTTGGCTATTTTTTGTAGTTTTAAAAAAAAATTCCAGTCCTCTTTCTTCTCTCCTTATGGTGACATGACTTTTAAATCTTTTGTCAAAGATCCACATGTTCCTGAAGCTCTATTTTCATCTGTACTCTCTGTTTTGCTCAAATTATGTAAATCTTATTTTTCTGTCTTTCAGTTCAGTGGTGTTTTCCTCTGTCATTTCTGTTTTCTGTTGAGCTCATATATTGAGTTTTTATTTCAGCTATTGTATTTTTCAGTGTGAAAATTTTCATTTGGTTCTTCTTTATATTTTCTATTTCTTTGATGACAGTTTATATTTCCTTGCCTAGATTTGGTTTTCTCATTTGTATCAAGTATTTTCTTAATTGCTCATTGAAGCATTTTTATGACAGCTTTTTCAAAGTGCTTGTCAGACAATTTTAACATCTTTATTATCTTGGTGTTCACATCTTTGTTTTCATTCAGTTTGAAATTATCTTAATTCTGGGTATGATAAGTGATTTTCTGTTGAAATATGGACATTTGGAAAGAAGCTCAGGTTTCCCACTTTACCCCCAGTGATACCTTTCTGCCTGGAAAGAGTAAGAATGCCATTTTTCTGCTACCCATGTTGCTTTCATTGACATCATAGTAGGGGATTTGGACTCTTTACTGCTTGTTTGTGTTAAAATTCCTGAATCTTCACTGAGCCTTTTCTGACACTGCCTTAGCAGGGAGGAGGAAGGTGCCTCATTACTGTCAAGTAGGAGTGGAAATCCAGGCTTCTCACATGATCTCAACTGATACCATGGGGTGGGAAGAGTAGAGGTCCTCATAGCCAAACAGGGAAATGAAAATCTTGATTCCCTACTCAGCCTTATATGACCTCACCCAGGCATGGTGTTTGGGTTGGTTCTTTATAGTCCTATAAAGGTTGAAGTTTAGGCTTCCCACTTGGCCTTTGCTGTCATAGATGGGAGTGGGACCACAATTTTTTTTTCCTGTGTCTAGAATAGAGCAATTATTGTTTGAAAGTTTTCAGTCTTCCTAGGTTGCCTCTTCCTGGTCTTTTGGCTAGAGAGAACAGGCTGTTGTGTAGTGGTTGTGGTTGGTCTTCTTTGTCAGCACCCATTGGCAGTTCTGATTTACCAAATTCTTCAGCCTCAAGTATGGAATATATGGGGCAAAAACAAAACCCAGGCAAATCACCAGCATATTGTTCCTTGTATCCTGCAGTTCCTAGTCAGTCTGCTTTCTTCTATCCACCTTTTAAAATTTCCTTATTTTTGTTTTATTATAATTGTAAGTGTTGGTAGTTGTAGTGGTAGGAATAAAGAAAAGTATGTCTTGTTCATCTTCTTGGAAATGGTAGTCCCTGGCTTCTTTTTATTACATAGAAACCTACTGGTTAGTAGAGGAAAGTCTGAACAACTCTATAGGCACTCAGAAGCTGTTCTCCAACTTTCAACTCCATATAACTTTGAGGTAGGCAAGATGCTTATGTATTTGACAGATCACATCTGAACACATTTAAATAAAAGCATACACAAAAATCATGTAAAATACATGAGTAACATATTTATAGTATTATATAGGTTTGTGGCCCAGGCTTCCTATGTACAAGACCATCACTCAAATCTCACAACAACACATTATCAAGATAGGAACTCAGGAACCATAAAATGATCCAGGTATCAGAATTTGTTTAAATGTGAGCACTTGATCTCAGGGAGTACTCATATAGCAAAAGCTCATATGTAAAAACTATAAACGTGGTGACTGAGGTAAAGAAAGAAAAAGACTATTTCTGGGGCTTGGGGTAGAGCTCTTTGGTTCCCTGTAACAGTTTGATATTGTTGATGAATTAAAAAATATAGATATTGGATTATGTTTGTAAACTGATGTGTTCATCTGGGCATATTAGATTATATTGGATTCAAGGTTTCACTTTTAATTGATTAAATAATGATTGGGGCTTTGATTAGGCCACAGCAGTAGGATGTTGGTGGATGGGGACTCACAGAGAAACCACACTGCAGAGAAGGAATGTTGGAGTTTTGATCCTGGAGCCTGGGAAGTAAACACACAGAGAAGCAGATATGTGAGGAAGGAGAGAAGGCTCAGTCGAACACAGCAGAGGCCTTGGGAAGACAGACTAGCCGTTTGCCTGGTAGTCTATGTCTGGCTTTGTGGAGAGAGCAGAGGAGCTGAGCCTGGAGAGAAATGAGCCTCGGAAAGAGAGGAACCCAGGAAACCTGAACCCTTGCAGATGTCAGCAGCCATCTTGCTCTAACATTTGGCAACAGACTTTGGCGAGGGAAGTAACTTATGCTTTATGGCCTGGTAACTGTGGGCTTCTACCCTAAATAAATACCCTTTATAAAAAACAACCGATTTCTGGTATTTTGCATCAGCACCCCTTTGGCTGACTAATACACTCTCTAAATAAATATGGGATATTTACAAAGTAAGGCTAGGCTTCCAGGTGGCTGTCAATTTTCCAAGCCATGGGGAGAAGAAAAAAAGAGATTCTGGGTTGAACTTTCTAAGTCTTTGACACCTTTTCACACCTACAAGCAGAAGGATCAAAATATGCCTTCTGCTTATCAAAATATGCCGTAGTTTAGATATTGGGTTTGAATGTGAATTCTCTTTGCTTCTACTAGATTTGCCAAATATAGATCATTTAAAGAGGTTACCCTTCCTCATTGCAAAGGAACTTCTATGGTTAAAAGGGGGAAAATCTTTCTGCATTGTATTATTCAGGCTTCTCCAGAGAAATGGAACTGACAGTACAGAAAGACGATATAGATAGATAGATAGATAGATAGATAGATAGATAGATAGATAGATAGATAGATAGATAGATAGATAGTAAGAATTGGCTCACACAACCATGGGGATTGACAAGTCCAAATTCCATAGGGTAAGTCATAAGCCAGTAACTCTGCTAAAGGTGTTTCTGAAATCTGACATATTGGAACTCTGTAGTGCAGGTCACAACGTGGAAACTCTGATGAAAGTAAGTTGAATTACTCAAGAGAAGCTGGAAGGTGGAAGTAGAGGCAGAAATTCTTCTTTCAAACTTGTGAAATCCTTGGTTTTGGCTTTTAAGAATTCTAATAGATTGGGTGAGGAGACTCCCCTCAGAACAATTGCGGTTACTTCTGTGACTGGCCACATCTTCATAGCTGCTATTTATAATTTCCTTCTTATACTACTCATTCCATATTCCCTTTATCATCAGCAAGTACCTCAGCTGATCATGATTCTTTGATTGGTAGGGTGACCCAAACCTTCATTCCTTAAGTGTCTGGGCCATTATTAGCCCTGCCTATATTGGGTTATTGTAGTTTTCCATTAACCAAGGGCATGGTACTGAGAGACATTCTAAGGGATCTCCTGGATTCTAGGTATTCTATTCCTTATCTACATTGTGTAATAGTAGTCCAACTGCTCCTTGGTAATCAGGATCAATCATCCTAGACAGTACTGTAATTCCCTCTTTGCCTGTTGATTCAGAGGCATGGGGATCCCAAAGGTGTCAGGTTGCAATCTTAACCTCCAGTTCAATCATTGAAATCATTGTTGTGTCTACTGGTGGAAGCAGTACTTCCTTTGGATCTAAGACCTCTAGACCAGCAGAGCATAAGGTCACAGGGACAGGAAAATTTTTTTTTCTATAGGATCCCTATAGTTAATAGTGAGTGGTGCTGCTCCCATTTCCACCCCTTGGTTCCTAGACCTGTGGATTCTGGCTGTGGAAGAAATAGCACCATGGATTTGAATCTGATTTAGAGCATACAGAGTTGCCTGTAAACATTGCCCCAAACCTGATAGGTTTTGCACCTAGTTGGCACACACTGTAATTGATTACACAAAAGGCACTGTAATTGAGTCTCCAAAAGGCCATTCTGCCATCAATATAGCTGCTTCAGCAGGATGCGGGTCATAATGAGACCAGTGAATTCCATGAGCATGAGTCCATTGTTGCACTTTATTTGCTGTGAAGTGAGTTCCTTGATCAGAAGCAATGCTGTATAGAATACCATGACATAGATAAGGCATTCTGTAAGTCTATGGATAATAGTTTTGGCAAAGGATTGCATGTAGGGAAAGCAAATATGTATCCAGAACAAGTATTCTATTCCAGTAAGGATAGAATGCTACCCCTTCCATGTTGGAAGTGATGGAGTGCAATCAGCTTGACACCAGTTAGCATGGTGCCTAATCAGGGACTGATTGTTGGCCTCTGCTGCTGGCAGTTAGTACACTCAGCATTGGCTGTAGCCAGGTTGACCTTGGTGAGTAGATGTCCATGTTGCTAAGCCCATGCCTACTGCAATGGCCGCTCTGTTCATGAGCCCACTGGGAAATGACAAGAGTGGTTGGGAAAGAGGCCAACTTGTATCCACAGAGTGGGGTCATCCTATCTACTTTATAATTAAAATCTTCATCTGCTTAAGTCACCCTCTGGTGATCATTCACATGGGACCCAAATATCTTCATGTTTTTCACCCATTCAGAAATGTCTATCCATATGCTGTCCCCTAACTTCCATGTCACTAATTTTCCAATCATGTTCTTTCCATGTCCCTGACTATCCAGCCAAACCATTGGCCACAGCCCTTGAATCAGTATTCAAACACACCTCCAGCCATTTCTCCTAAGCAAAAGGAACAAACGGATGCATTGTTTAAAGTTCTCCCACTGCGATGATTTCCCTTCTCTGCCCTCCTTCAGTGATGTCCCAGAAAGAAGCTGTAGTGCTGTAGCTACTCAGTTTCAGGTGGTGTCTGTATATCATACAAAACCTGTA
This sequence comes from Cabassous unicinctus, assembly GCA_029593785.1. Taxonomy (NCBI): domain Eukaryota; kingdom Metazoa; phylum Chordata; class Mammalia; order Cingulata; family Chlamyphoridae; genus Cabassous; species Cabassous unicinctus. Next base: position 54,891 of record JAQZBX010000263.1, read on the forward strand.
AACCAGGCCTGAGTTTTCTCTTCTTCAGTCTACTGATTGTACAGAACTCCCTAAGAGGCCATAGCTGTGGGCTGGTAGAGAGAAGATAAAGTGGAGACAAAGAGCATTTAGACCCTGTGATGGTTAGGCTAAAGTGTCAACTTGGCCGGGTAATGGTGCCCAGTTGTTTGGTCAAGTAAGCACTGGGCTAATTGTAATACAAGGACATTTATGGGCTTTAGTCATCAGTGAGTTTACTGCATATATGACTGATTACATCTGCATCAACCAGGGAGATTGCCATCAGCAATGAGTGATGCTTTATCCAATCAGTTGAATGCCTTAAAAGGGGAAGTGATTTCAGCATTCAGAGGGAATTTCCCAGCTCCTCTTTGGAGAGCCAACGTCTCCTGGAAACTCATCAAGGACCTTCACTGGACTTTCATCGGAGCCCCTGGTTTGCAGCCTGCCTGCAGAACCTGGACTTGTTCACCCCTATGGTCACACAAGAGACTCTTACAAAATCTCATACTATTTACAGATATCTCCTGTGAGTGTTTCCCTAGAGAATACTTACTAATATAGAACCCTTCCTCATATAACTTACTTGTGCCTTCAGGCAGGACCTGCTTGAGCCTGACTCATATATACCATTTCCATTTGGTGATGGGGTGCTTTTGTGTACATCTAAATTTATGGTTTTATAGTTCAGACAACACCCAGTTCATGATAGGCAGTTCAGGACTCATGATAACTTTGTGGTTAGGGTTTGGTCTCTACTAAGGCCCAATAACAGACCAAAAGCTACTCAAGAGAGGAGTAGTTATCTGCAGAGGAAGGCAGGGCTTTGCTCCAAATTCCTAATGGTCTGCACTGTAAGTCTCCTACAGGGGCCTGCCAATGGCTTCAAATAGCATCTCTATTTGCCACTGAACTTTAAGCACCACTGTATCAACAGAATTTGGACTTAACAAAACCTAACTCTTGGTACCCAAACATGTATTAGTCAGGATTCTCCAGAGGAAGCCAGAACATATAATATATAATTTATTATAGGAATTGGCTCATGCAACCATGGGGATTGGTCAGTCTGATTCTGTATGGCAAGCCATATGCTTGAAACTCTGATGAAGGTAAGTTGAATTACCCCGGAGAAGCTGAATGGCTCCAGTAGAGGCAGAAATTCTCCTTTCTGATTTGTGAAATTTTCAGTTCTGGCTTTTAAGACCTTCAACTGATTGGATAAGGAGACGCCCCTCATTGTTGAGGGCAATATTCTTTGTTGATTGTAGATGCAATCAGCCAAAGACACATTCAACTGAGTTTAGATGCAAATCCATCTACAACATACCATCATAGTAAAAGGTCAGTGTTTCTTGACCAACCAACCTAGCCAAGTTGATACATGAAATAACTATCACATGCATGAATTGTTGGATTTGGGCAATGCTAATATGGAGATTTTTTAAAATTTTTCATTAATCAAACTAGTAACTGTGCTTGCCCTAGGATATGAAATGAGTGAAATTAAAGATTGCAATATAAGTCTTTGATCAATAATTCTTAAATAAGCATGATCATATATGCTTGCATTGTTAAGCATTTTATGGTATTAAAAGTCTATATTAAGTGGATTGTAAGAGAATATTAATTATATGCATCAATTAATAGTTATATTTGAATAATATATGCTTTATTTCCAGTGATGTGTTTTTTAAGTACTCATTACACTATGATATGATTTGAGAACTTAAAAAATTAATTATCCGTAATGGTGGTTTCAAAAATTATAATATTTTTGTCCAATAATTTTACTTTTAACTAAAGGAAAGTTGCTACATCAAGTTTTAATATCATTTAAAAATATGTCCTTGTAGAGGTTGCCATGAATGTCGACATTTTCAGCAGCATAAATTTATAGTGACACTGAATTTTTATGATACTATAAAAGTCGCTACTCATGATGACATCTACAGCTGTATTTTCATAGAAATACAGGAATTCCTGTCTTAGATGTGGTTCATCCTACCTTGAGTTTCAAAGAAACAAAATTGGGGTAACAAATATTTCTTGTATCCCCAAATAATTCAAATATACAAGACATAGTAATTTAAGAATTCAATTTCATTCATATAATACCTGGCAGCCAAAACATCTTTTATTAATCATCTTTTACTTTAAAGTTAAACTAGTTGGAGAAGAAGATGATAGAGGGGTTTGCTGGGAATTGGATGAGTCCATAAATGGAGGAATGAAGAGATTTTTTACTAGGAGACATGGGGGGCAGAAAAAAGAAGTCATCATAAAAATCCCCAGAGAAAGAGAATTCCTCACCTGTTGTCTTAATCTACCTAATGGTTAAAACTGCAGAGCTAAAAAATTTAGAGAAAATTTTAGATATTACACGTTATTCAAATATGTTTAAAAGTATTTGAAATTATAAAGGAGGCAATAACTTTGTTGGGGTAAAAATAGACAAAATAATTTAAAATGTCTCATTAATATTCCAGAGCATATAGTGGTATGAATAGAATATTAGTATTATGAAGCAAATTTAGAACTTATTTTCCAAAAGTGTTATGTGATTGCACATTATGGGTAATAGTTTAATTTCATTTTAAAAATAAGCAAGGTATGTAATTTCATTAGATTGATATTACTATTTGATTTTACTACAATTTCAATTACAATAAATTTCATCATATTATCCCTTAGAAAAGCATGCAACAATTTTACTTTACATCTTCCCATTATGCTATTGTGAATTTATATATATATATATATATATATATCTTGACTTTTCTCATTTTTTGTTTCTCTGTTTTAATATTGTTTCCTTTGTGGTCCGCCTGAGAACACATAATATAAGCTCATATTCCCTATCATATTTCCTTCTAAGCAAATTGCATTTACTTGTTTATTTAGAAATTTGATTATTTGCTTTATACAATAGAACATAAGCATCATATGGGCAAGTACCTAATATATTTTTTCATCTATACGCAATGTCTATCATAGTGCTCAATGCATAATAGGTATACAGAATATATTATAGACTGGCAGAAAAAATGAATCTTACTCTTCTGTTATTGAAAAATTGACATATTTTCAAACATTATTCATTCCCTTTTAAACCGTTAACGCTATGGTCAATTTTCTTATTCTATAATGTAAGAATATTTAATTAAAGTGTAACTTTAATTGAATTATATACATTTTGACTATTGTTTCAAACATGATGAGTGATTATACATAATTAAGAGTAAATAAAATTTATATAACACTTACCAAACAATAGGTAGAGTGCTAGGTGTTTTATAAGCATTTCATTTAATCATCAAAGCAGTATTACGGTGTCGCTTTTACTTTCAACAATTTATATGAAGTTGAACAGTATTGTCTAAGGGGAGAGTGAAAAGAAAGAGTGAGTGAGAGAAAACCTCAGCATGGCATAAAGTTATTGTGTGGAGAATAAGAGAAATGGAGAGCAGCTACCCTGAAAACATTAAGTGACGAATATCATTTGAGTAAGTTTTTTTCAGTTAAGAGAATTCAATATATATTTCAATTTCTTTTTTGAGGGGTGGGGTGAGTAAATGTGTGCCTGGTATGTCTTTTGACTCTAATATAATACTGAGATGAACTGACATGTGGTGGGTTACCTTTGAGGAGCAAAGTTTATTTTAAATCATTTCCCTGGTTAAAATACATGAGTAGCTAAAAGTAGAACTTCAGAATGATCACTTTTTGTTTTGGAAATTATGCTTTTAGAAAGTAGGAACTGACAAGACATGAACTCTGATTACCTTTGCAATAGCATTGCAAGTCTGATAGAAACTGTCCATATTGTTCTGTTAGAGAATTACCATCTTAGATACTATTGAATGTAATAGACACAAAACATTATGATGTCACAAAACTGAGGAAGTGAAAATTTTTAAAAAATAAAATTGCAAGCATCTACTACAGTCTGTCCCCTAAGAATCTGTGATTCTTTCTGGAAGGGGAAAGAGCTCAGTGGGTAACATTCAGGGACTGTGCCTCTAACAGAGGAGAGGGTTCCTTTGCATACTTGGAGTACTCAGTGAGACAGAAAGCATGCAGTTTTGAACTTGTTGGTAGAAGCTTCATGCTACAACAAAGTGGAGACTTGCTAAGAGAGTTTTGCGCCTGGGATGTGAACAGTCTCTTTGAAGTGTGAGTAGAACATTCTACTGAAATGTAAGGGGCAGCAGACCTTGGAGGTGCAAAAAGGCTAAAGATTAACTGAGTGCTATTGAAATCTCAAGTCTTTGATTCTTAAAGTTATTGCAGGAGATTGAATTATGTTCCCCAATTTAGGCTTGTTCTTAATCTTACCTAAATTCCTGTGGGTGGGAACTCATTGTTAACAGCATCTCTTGAAGATTTTAGTTAAGGTGTGGCCTAAATGAATGAGCGTGAGCCTTAATCCAGGTAACTGGAGGCCTTTAGAAAAAGAAGAAATTCAAGCATAGAGAAAACTGGAGAGGACCCAGGAGTAGGAAGTCAGTGGAACCCAGAAAAGAAGGGAAAGGATATGGCCACGTGACATGAGGCAGGGTTACATGCCAAGTATCCCCGAGGAGCACCTGCAGCCAGTACCAAATGTTACAGATTTTGGGGAGATAATATCACCTTGATGATGCCTCAGATTTGGATGTCACCTAGCGTCAAAACCATGAGCCAATAAATTCCTGTAGTTTAAACTAACCTATTGTATGGCATTGACCATAGCAGCGTGGCACACAAAGATGGTTACTAAATATTTTTGTTCTGTGGCAAAATGCCTGGTAGCCATACATAGTTTGATAGGTAGCTAGCTATTCAAGTAAACATATGTTGAGCACATTACCAGAAAATGTTGCACATGTGTGTTCACATCTGAGGAACTTCTGAAGATTGTGATTTGAAGGGAAAAGGTGAAGAGTAATGTGGAGCCTCAGTTAGCCCGAAATCCAGTCAGTATGGTAGCAGTGCACAGCCTAAGCTGAGGGAAACACTTAAATGTCATTTCAAACCCGAGAGAGTTGTGAATTCTCAGTATCAGGAAAAGTGCTTAGGAAAGAGAAAGTGATAAAAAGAAAAGAAGACCAAACAGTTTATAGAAATTTATACAAATATATACAGTTTATACAAATTTGGTGAATTTGTAGAGAATGAGGTAATACAGTCCAGGCTTCATCTTTTGAAATCAGAACCCTGATTTCAAAGTAAGGTCCTGGTGCATAAAGAAAAGGAATTCCTCACACCCTATTATGAGATCCCTTAGAGTTTTGATTGAAACACCTGCCTTTATTTATTTATTTATTTATTTATTTATTTATTTATTTATTTATTTATTTATTTATATCTGGGGATTGTTTTATTAGTTGCTTATTAGATCCCAATGTGCTCTTTCATACATTTAAAAAATTTTTTTAATTTTTTTATATTTATTACAGAAGTTGTGAACTTACGAAACAATCATGCGCATGTATATGATTCCCATATAACACCCCTTCACCAACACACCACACTGTGGTGGAATATTTATTACAGATTATGAGATAATATCATCAGACTATTACCACCAACCATGATCCATAATGTACATTTGGCACACGTTTTCCAGACCCCCCCCATTATCAACACAGTACATCTTTGGCATTGATGCAAGAATATTACAGTTTTGCTATTAACCGCAGTCCATAGGTCACACTAGTTGTATTTTTCCCATGCTTCTCCACATTCCTACCACCCTGCAATAGTGACATGTATCTGCTCTAGCTCAGAGAAGGACACTCTTGCATTCATGACATCAACCACAAATCAGATCCACCTCTGGGTTCCCTGCGTTATTCATTCCCTAGTTTCTTCTCTAGCTTTCTTTCAATTGACATTTACATCCCTAGACTATCCTTTCCAGCCACAATCCCATTTATAAACCAGCTGATACACACTATAATGTGTTACCATCTGTTTTTCATTGATAAATGTGGAGTTAACTTTACTGTTTCTTTGTAGACTTCAGAATGTGTGGGTTATATTTAGTTATAAACCAGATATAGGCTACATTTTTTGGTGTTGGAGGTGAGAATTTAAATGAAGCCACTTGTAGAAACAGTTTAACAGGGCTGAGTACTAAATCTGTTTCATAAACATGACAACTATTTGATTGTTTATATTAACATGAGTTTACTATTCTGGGAAGTTGTTTTCCCCCTTGTATTAGTTTCTGTTGCTGCTGTAACAAATGATCACAAAGATAGCTTAAAACAACCCAAATTTATTATCTCACAGTTCTGCAGATCGAAATCCTGGTATACGGTGGCTTCCTTGTTCCCCTGAAATCACGGTGCCTGCAGACCTGCGTTCCTTTCTGGAGGTTCTAGTGGAAATTTCATTTCCAGGCTCATTCAGGATGTTGGAAGATTCAGTTCCAACACCTGTAGGACTAAGCCCCTGATTTTCTTGCTGGCTGTCAGCCAGGGGTCTTTCTTAACTTTGAGAGGATGATCACATCCCAAACTGTGACCCCTTCTTCTGTCTTCAGTCATCAACTGCGTGGCAAGCCCTTCTCATGCTTTGAATCGCCCTGACCTCCCTTTCAGCCTCATTTCTCCTCTCTCCTTCTTCCACCAAAACTGCCCCACTCTAGTTGAAGATATTCCTGTTTTTAAGGGCTCATGTGATTAGAATGTGCCCACTCAGATGAACCAGGAATAGCCCCCCAGCCCCATTTTAAGGTTCATAACCTTGAATACATTTGCAAAGTCCTCTCATGGCACTACCTGGATTCATATTTGATTGGAAAAGCAGGAGGCAAGATTATTGGAGGGGCATCTTTAGAATTCCGCCTACCATACCAGGAAGATGAAGTTGTAAGCAACTTTATTTTTTGTTTGCTTCCTTGTTTTTCCAAGAACCTCCTGAAAATCCATTTATCTGAGAAAAATAGACTAGGCAACTAGCCCTCACACAATGCTGCCCTCCTGATACAAGAGATTTCTTATCTGGTTTTATTAAATGGCTGTTTATATTTCAAACCCTCCCTCTGCTGTCATTCATCAGTTATAAACTATTGTATTACAGACTTTGCTTCCTTCCAAACAGGCCCCTTCATTGAAAGATCTTCTTTAAATCAGATCCACAGAACCTTATAAATATTCTGCCCAACCTTGATCTCCCTATTCAGAAACTCTACTAATATTTGATCAAGGTAGTGGTCTTTGCTGCAGGAAGCAAAACCTGGCTCTCCTTAATTATTTTCTGGATCTTTTTGGGAAGTCACAGTCAATAGAGGTATTTTTCATGATCATACCTGACTCGGGAAGAAGAGGGATTTGAATTATTTCATTTCTCGTTTTGCTTCCAGAAGAGTGCCAAATTCCTAAGCACTTGAAATATTGCTAGACACTATCAATATGGACATATCCGGGCTGAAATAAGAGCACTGTCTGTTTTCTCAAGTTAGTTGGAGAAGAAGAAAAAGGGGATTTGGCTAGGATTTAAAAATGTCCATGACAGGAAGAATGAACACAATTTACTAGGAGAAATGGGTGATGAGAACAAAAACATTTTTCATAGATATGCAAAGTCTTCTTACCATCTGGGTTTTTTGATCACCTAATTGATAAGACTGTGAGCTAAAAGAAAATTGCAAAAAATGATATATTATGAGAAAGTACATATATAGCATTGCTCGTAACAGAAATAGTAGACTGGGAAGGCTAGAAAAAGAGGAAGTTCCGGGTGAATGGAAGAAAAGGAAAGTCACTCTTGGCCATTACTTTGAAGAGTGTATGGCATAGAGAAAGGACAGGTAAGACTTTTGAGGAGAAAAAGTGAGCATTCTTGGGTATGATTTAAGGAACCAAATTGTGTTTGTGTGTGGCCTGCAATAAAATTTAAAATTGCCTTTCAGTTTTAGGTTTTAGATGTTGTATTCAAAATATTCTGCATGCTTTCGGATGATAAAAAAAAGATTAGAAAAATGTTACCCAGCTTCTTTCAGGTTACATAGATATAAGCAGACTAAGACTCAGAAAAGTTGAGCAACTTGTCCGTGATCACCATCCAATAAGTGACAGAGATATGATAGAAATAGAGCTCAGCTTGACTCTTATGTTCTTTCCATTAAATGCTACACAATATTCTCTCCCTTGTGAGGCAAGAAGACTCTTTAAAGTAACAATAAGGAAACTGAATGTAGTCCAAAGTTCTGAAGAAAATTATGAGGTTTTTTGTGTTTTTTTGTACTGATCATAAAGAACTTAACAATCTTTTAATATGGTTTATCTATTCTGATTGAGATAATACCTACAAATCAAACTGGCAAAGATAAAATAAAAAAGAAACTTGCAGTCTTTTGATAGTAAGTATAGATCAAATTTCTGTTAAAAAGAAAAATAATATCTTAAAGAGCAATGTTTTCCTTGCAATAATAACATTTTCAAAATTTACCATTGGTCCTACTCAAGATGAGAATAGTTTATTCTTACTTATAACAAAAATTATTTCATTTATTCCCTTTATCAGATACATTTAGTCTGCCATAGAATATGGAACTAGAAATTTCTCAATTGTCTGCTTTACTACAAAAATTTCCACTTACTAAGTTTAAATTGTCTTTATTTAACTTACAGAACTTTCAATTATTTCATTTTTTCCCAAAGTTTATCATACCCTACCTAGAAGTGAAGAGAGTTAAATTTATAACTTTAATGTCAACTACTTCCTGTATGGTTCCTCCTTTGTAGTTAGACTCATCCAGTATATTTTCTGAACATAGAGAATAAGCCTAATACATGTTTTACCTATGAATGATTCCTTCATACTCATTATGTAGTTACTAAAGTGTTAATTTGAACAATATAAAATTGCATTTTCTTAAATTAAAAACTAGACAATTTCAGAAAATTCATATGGTTCAATTAAAAATATTAACAATTGAGCACTCACTGACAGACCCCAGTGCTCAGTGTTTGACACATATTTTCTCATTTCCTCAACACAATATTATCTTTTAAAATAATTTTAATACTTTAAAAATAATATGTAATAATGATTTTATTTCTTTGTTTACTGATGAAGAAAGAGAGGCTCAGAGAATTTTAATAATCTGAATAAGGTTTGACTTTCCCCACAAAGCCTTTTCGTCTTAGCATTCACGCAGTACACAGCTTCCAGGGCTATCACATTGCACAATTCCAATTTATTCTCTCAGAGTTCTTGATACTGTCGTGGCTGGATGGATGCCCTGCCCCAAACCCCTTCAATAGCTGCTGCACAAAAACCCTAGCTGCCGATGACTACTAACTCAGCTACCCTCTTCTCCAGATAATTAACCTTGGTATCAGCCCTACCTGTCACGCTTTATTGCCAACCCGCTCATCCTCCTGTACCCTCTACTACAGAATGCAGCCAATGAGTTAGCAACATTAGCCTATAAAAAGGCTGATCCCCCTTTCTCTCAAGGGGGCACTAACTGTGTTGCAATTCATGCCCCCTTGGGATTTAGCTGGACCTGGTCTCAGCTGAGATCACTATCTTGCTTAACTTTTTTCTCATCCCTTCCTTTGGGTGTAGACTTTCAGTAAATCATTGGAAGACGTGTGTTAATTTCTGACGCCTGCTGTAACAAATTACCACAAACATGGTGGCTTACGACAACAGTAATTTATTGTCTCACCGATTTAGAGGCCAGAGTAGGAAATCAAGGTGTCAATCGTGCTGCAGTCTCTCTGGAGGGTCTAAGGGATACCCTTTCTTGCCTTTTTCAGCTTCTGGGGACTCCAGGTAGTCCTTGGCTTGTGTCTACATAACTCCACTCTTTGCCTTCGTCGTCACATGGCCTTTTCCTCTTGTCTGTGTCCATGTCCTCTTCTCTTTTACTTTTTATGAGGATACCCATCATTGGACTAGGGCCCACCCGAGTAATCAAGGATGTATCATCTTGATTTAGCTTAATTACATCTGCAAAGACCTTTTTTCCTAATAAGGTCACATTCACAGGTTCTGGGATGTGGACATATCTTTTTTTGCAAGACTACCAAGCATCTCACCATAGCCTGACTCCCTGTTTTATTCTCTCCTTCTAAGAAACCCAATCCAAGGCAGTTGGCACTAGGAGTGGTCCACGGAAGAAGAGTCTATAGAAAGAATTATTGAATTGGGTCACTTGCTGGCTGATAGGTAATGAGGTCTTCATTGCTGGTGTTAGGGGGGTGTTGATAGTCCCTAGCATAATAGGTAAGTGTGGTTTTTAAGACTTTAATTAGACTGGCATATTGGAAAAGGGATAAGGTGGAAGGAGCAATGTCTAGGGTAGGAGTTAGCAAACATATTCTGTAAAGGGTCAAATAAAAAATATTTTAGACTCAGACAAGTGGGCATGCTAGAATGGGTCTTCTGTAGAAGCCTGGAAAATCCACCAGGTAATGATGTTCAGGAAGACCTGGAGGACATCTGTTCACATGTATGCAAACTAAGGTTCTGTTGAGGAGGTCCCCCAGAACTGCTAGTGGTAAACTGATGAGTAGAAGGCTAGAAGGCTGGCTGAGATCAGTTCCCAAATGGAAAGTCACAATCTCGGTTTCCAGATCTAAATTTGTTTTAAGATCCCAGAAAGTATCAACCCCCTGAGAGGCCATTTCCCCTTGAAGGAAGACCTCACAACACCATACACACACACAAGACAATTACAGCAATGATTTCCCCAGCCCTTCCCTAAGGGGATATATGGCCATTAACTTGTTTGGCCATACACTGGCAAAGGGGAGTAATCATTATTCTTTTTATGTAACATTTATGTAATCTAAAGCTACTTTAAAAATTAAATTTTTTTAAAAAATATAAGGGATTCCCATATGCCTCACTCCCACACTTTCCCACATTAAAAACATCCTTCATTAGTTTGGTACATTTGTTACAATTGATGAACACATATTGAAGTGCATTGCTACTAACCATGGATTACAGTTTACATTATAGTTTACACTCTGTCCCACACAAATTTGTAGGTTATGACAAAATATACAATGGCCTGAAACTGTCACTGCAATGTCATGCAAGACAACTCCAATGTCCCCAAAATGCCCCCATATTACACCTATTCTTCCCTCTTCCATTCTTCAGAACCTCTTGTGGTTCATATCAATGGTAAGAGTCTTCCATTTCTATTATCCTAGTATGTCTTATTCAGACTCTAACCTCCAAAGCCCTACTACCATCTCCGGTTGAAGACATTTCTATTTCTCTCAGTTCCTTCTGCACCTTTATTCTCCCTCTACTCCCCCAAACTTAACTGCCCCTGCCTTTTCCACACTACACCTGCACACAAAAACAAAGAATCAAACTTAATTGATTCAAGGAGGTGGTTTGGGGTACAGGGTATGGACTTAGACAGATCTTGTTAATTTTCTGCTCTGCTACTTACTATCTGAGTGACCTTAAGGAAGTTTATAAGCCTCTGTATGTTTTTTGTTTTCTCACATCAAAATGTAGACGCAGAGATGCACCTCATAGGGATATTGTGAGGATGACATGAGGTGTGAGCTAATGGACATCAAGTAGTTTGCATTGATACATAGTAGCTGCAAAATTTAGCTTTTTATTGTGTACTTATATTTAAAATACATATATATGTAATGTTTATTATACACATGCATATTTATGCATAGACATGTAGATAGATAGATAGAGATAGAGATAGATAGATAGATAGATAGATAGATAGAGGTAAGTTGGATAGGCTGTGGCCTCTCTGAAAACGTTTCATATTTCATGCTTATAATCTCAGTTCCTTACAAAATGCTTGGAACAAAGTAGGGACTCAATATAAATTTGGCAAAGTAATTTCATATACTTCTTTTATATCACATTATTTTTAAGGTATAGTAGATGTTTAGTTGTCGCTAGTTTACATATTCATATATGCTTTAGTGACACATGTGACTGAGCTCTAATCCTTGGAAGTTAAATACAATAAAATTGTTAAAGGCCAGCCATGTACCAAAACATCTGCACTGATCAAGGTAAAAAGGACGTGAAAACTGAGGCTCTGCTCACATAGACATGATGGATATAGTACATTACTTCAGATATATAGAAGTACAGAATCATGGCATTGATACATATGCTATTAAGAAGTACATGAAGAATAAGGATACAATATTAATTAAAATATGATAAAAGGGGAGCCTGAAACTTCTCTTGAGATTTTTCTATACTTTTAAGTGCTTGCTCATCATTAGCTTGCAAGATATTTTCCAAATTGAAAAAAATTTAATTAAAATTTAAAAATTATAAATCTGCCCACAAATACTTAGTAATTGGTATAAAATATTTTACATATTATTTTTTAAGTTTAATTAAATAGGAACAATAATGCTTTCTAATTCTAATGACAAATAAATGTATAACCTATAAATTTTAACACTGAAACTCTGATGGAAATTGGAGACCTGCCATCAGGGTCTTAATCTGTTAGTGCATCGAAGGAGACCTCTTCTTTGAAAGGCCCTCATGCTTACCATTTATTTTATCAGCGTCTCCTAAGTGCTGCTGGGTCATCTTCTCTCTCATCTCAAATACATTTGTAAATTGCAAAGTTGGTTCTCTGATACCACATTTTTCCTTATTGAGAGCTAATTCCGATCAAATAAGGATATTACTTGGTTCAGTGTGACAAGCAATGATTAAGCTAGTAATGTATGAATAATCATAATGTGCTTTCACACTTTGTAGAAGAATGCACAAAATTTCAAGCAGGTTAGTGCACAAATTTATGGAATATGTCATAGCAGTCACATATACCTTGCTACTACAGAAATAAAAAAGGTAAATATGCATCCTGACATGTGATATTGATGGCTCTTGACTGAGAAATTCACTTGTATGATTTACTGGGAAAATACCCAAATCTGACATAATTCACATGCATTTTCAAATGCCTTCCAGTTTAAGCATTCTTTTATGTCCAGCTTAACCCACAATGATGATGAATATTTAGAATGGTGTTATATATCATACATATATTCCTCTTTCAGTAAACTTTTATGTTAAAATTGGGTCCATTATTATTGGTTGCTTCTTTAAAATTTTCATATACAATTAAAATATGAAAAAGGTTATATAAAAAAATCAGGACCAGCAGTAATTCACTCATCATGGTGTCCTTTTAAGACTAAAATTATTATAAACTGCTGTACTAAAAAAAAAATCCCATTTGAGCTCTTTTGACAGTTTATTAGGGTCCAAGTGGTTGATCTTTCAGCAATGTACTGGTAGAAAAATTCATAAAGATTGGAATGATGGGCAAAACTTGATGGGTAGAGAGAGCCAGAAAAACTTTTTTTAAAAAAATTACTTGTTCATATTACTTCCAAGAGTCACAAGAAATGAGGATAATCAAAACCTTCAATGATTCATCAAAGAAGGTTATCAATCTTTTGACAGCAGGGTTATATAAATTCAGTACTACATTGTATAGCAATATTTTTTGTGTGTATGACGTACACACATATATTTTCATTAAATCTTTCAAAATTACTGCATAGGATAGGTATACATAACAGAAGAAGAAACTGAGTCTAGAGAGATTAAGTAGATTGTCCAAAGTGACCAAGCTGGTAAGTGGTACAGCTGGGTTTCAAATTCATCCAGTTTGAATCAGATCCTGTACTCTTACCACTACTCTACTGCTAAAGGAGGAAAAGTTTTAAAATTTGCCCAGCATTCTACTCTTAGTAGTAGAGAAAAAATCAAAATAATCTAATCAGAGCAGGTATTTTTCACTCCGGTGTCATAGGGACAGTCATTGGTTGCTAATAATGCAGCATGTCCCAGGAAGGGTCAGACAGAGCCAAATGCTTCTTTCCCTAATAACAGAGAAGAAATAAATAATAAATGATAATAAAGTTTTGTTCGAAAGGGGATGATTGGGTTTATTTCATAGGTATCTCAAACTTCCTGGTGGAAACCCTAAACTGGAATTGAAGTACCGTATTCATTCTTTGACCAGGTTTGAGAAACTAAGGAGAACATTAAAAGGCAATCACTAAATCCCAAAGCATTGCTAGAATTTTCAAGATCCAGAAAGAAGTCAAGGGGGTGGGACTCTCCTGTGAAGAGATCGGGACACTTTTATTGGGAGGTTGTTGGGAGGTTGGCATGGTCCCCAGATCGTTCCTCTTAAGAGAAACTGCAATGCGTTAGGAGAATCCAGAAGAGCAGAAGATCAGTCAGGTTTGAAATGGGTGTACACAGGAGACTCCATCTTTGCAGAATTCCACATCTTCCTTTTTGCAGCCCAACAAAAAGTTTAAATTTGCGTGTAAACTTCCATTGTCCCCTGTTATGATGCTTTTTTGATATTTGTCAAGTTTTCATTTAGAACATCCTGTATATCCATTACAGCCTGGACTGCTTGCTCAGGCAAGTGACCTACTGCATCTTCTTGTGAGGTTAGGCAAAAACACGCCAAGTGTGATAGCCTTTTTCTGTGGATTAGGACATGGTATCAGTCACCTGCAGGTGATAGTCCCATGACCTGGGAAGTCTTGAAGAAATACAAGACTCACAAAGGAGAGTAAAATTAAACTTTTTGATTCCTGCCTACCACCATCCCACCCATACCCAACATGGTGGCAGTGGTCGCTCTTATGGCATGAGAAAGGGTGTTCTTATTAAATCCAGTTCCATGGTTCTTAAGTGTCATGTGATACAGGGTTTCATTTGTTTGGAGTGGTTTAGGTTAATTCAGTTGGTACATTGTAGCAACTGCTCAAAGTCTCATTTGGCCCTTTGATTCCAGTGCTATTCAGTAGTTTGCTCAGTATTGCTAAAGCAGTAAAAATTAGAACTGAATCCCATGCTCTCGATAACCCTTTATCATGGGGTTGCGGATTAATTTAGCAGACTGAGCCGACTAACCTCTCCTAGAGAACAATTTTGGAACATTTGCCATTTTCACTTCAATAATTTCATTTTAATTTTACATTGATTATTGGGACAGGAGATGAAGGGGGTTATTACGAAAGGGGAGGGGAGCCACACCCAAGTGCTTCCCAATAGAAGATTCTTTCTTTATTTCTTTTAACAAAGCCATTATTTTCTTCCTAACCATAAAATGAGTAAGGTGTGAAATACTTCATGAAATCATCAACAACAAGACTAAACTAATTGCACTTATCTTTTACGTGTTGTAAGCCTTTTAACCAGAGAAGTCTTTAAAATTGTGGACATTATCCGTTGAGCAATCCCCCCTGTACTCTAGTTTTTCTCTCTGCTAAAAGTGATCCTAGCAGACAAATTACAATCTAAGCTACAGAGTTCATGTCCAGACTTATCCCTCTTAGCCCTGACTTACAAAGCAAACCACCATCTATGGTATAAATAAAAATGAAATGTCCTTTAATCATGGCACTAACTAATAAGACATGGACAACCATAATTACGTATTGAAATTGTCTAGGATCCACTAATTCCAATATAAAGATATTTCTAACCAATGTGGCAAGAAACAATGCCACATTGTTTCTCAAATTCATTAACAAGCATGTATTTTTTTTTACCCACTGTTTTTCATGCTGTATTAACATGTGACAGGGGTCAAGACTACGTTAAATTATAGAATAAATTACTATAGTTAACGATGCCATTTGACAGCTTTATAGGTAATTGCTGTTCTTAAATTTGTTCTGCACAAGTTTTTTCCCCCTTCTATTTAGTGCACGATTGAAAAAAATGGATCAAGCCAAAGTAAACATAATATGTTACATTTAGTTTATTTAGACTGTACCAACTTGTTAAAGTAAGGCAATGAGAGTTGAAGGGAAAGATTTTCAATAATGACTGCCCTTAATGCCATGATGATAAACAAAGGAAAAATTATATAAAAGGCTCCATCTCTTTGTCTTTCTAAGATTACTTCCTAATTGTGGACCAGAAGAGTAACTTTTACAGGGGATATAGTTATTTATGTTGCATGGATATGTGGTGTAACATATTGTGAAATAAATGCCTATTGTTTTGGAAGGAAATAGTGAATGTACAGTGCTAATAATATTTAGAAGGGTCTTACTATTTTTGTTAGGATAAGTTGAAATTTAAAATTACAACATAGTTGGATGCTCTTCTATAGAAACTAAAATACTTACGTGCATGAATGTAATCTATATCTGTAACTAAGTTAATATTTATAAATATATATACATATATAGATATATAAAATAGCTAGAACTGCTTTAAGATATAGTAAAAATTTGGGTTTTCATTGTTGTTTATACAGAACACCTGACCGTTTTTCTTTGGCCATCATTAACTGAGTTCAGTTTTTGACCTTAAAAGGGTAGCATTTACATAGGAAAGCTCATCTTACCAGGATGCACCAAGACCTTCCCCTAAAGGAATACTACAGTATTGGAAATTACTAGAAAAAGGTGATTATTGTATTAAGTTAAATATAGGTGTTTTGTGGTTTGTTTGTTTGTTTGTTTTGGAAATTCAGCTAGGTGTTAGTGGCTTTGTGAGAAAACTTGGAAATTATATTTTTCAAGCTTAGCCTAATCTATATAAAATTTATTTAGAGCCCATTAAAATTGAAAGCTTTACTTGCCAGATTTTTAAAATTTTGCATGTCTTTTAGGTCTACACATGTAGTGCAAGGTGCTCAACCTGAACTTTATGCATTACCAGCAAAGAATCACGATCTTAGTTTTGGAAAAATCAAATAGATTAATTAATTTTTAAAAAAGATTTTGAAAGCTTATTTACTTAAGGTGTAATTATGATCAAATATCGTTGCTATATTTTTTATGTTTTTATAGTAATGAAAACAAGCATCACTAATTACAGAGTTATGCAGCAGTAAAATAAAATATAGGCAATCTTGATTTTATCTAATAATACTTTCTAATTTCTAATAAATATTCTGTAATCATTACATGCAACCATACATCTGAATTTAAGTTTTCAAGTTTTTTGTTAGTTTGGTGATTTTGCATGTTGCCAA
Organism: Cabassous unicinctus; assembly: GCA_029593785.1. NCBI lineage: Eukaryota > Metazoa > Chordata > Mammalia > Cingulata > Chlamyphoridae > Cabassous > Cabassous unicinctus. Next base: position 71,884 of record JAQZBX010000263.1, read on the forward strand.
GGTAGAATTAAGCAGATTCAACTTTCTTATTTATATATGCAGTAAATATTTGATAGTTTTTTCAATAATAAAGCAATCAAAAGATTTCATAGTTGAATAATAAATTTCCAAATTGCATAAGATGTAGAATATTATGTTTAGGAAAATATAAGGGCATTTAAAAATAAGTCAATATTAATGAAATATCTGGAAATAACACATTTTAAGGTTTATTTTTTATTTCTTGATGTTAAACTGCATGAAGAGCATAAACCTAATGGACAGTATTTTTAATGAACCTATAGTAAATTTAAATGTGAATTTATTTGAGCGCTTTCATTGATTCAACAAGTATTTAATGAGCACCAACTATGTATGAGACCCTGAGCTGAGGGCTGGGAATGAGTGTTAGAGTCCCTTGGAAACCCACAGTCTAGTGGAACGGTCAGATATAAAAATATATTATTATCAAACAGTGCCTTACTATATAGATGCACCCAGAATAATGTTATTTACTTCACAAAGCATTGCAAAAATATCGAGTGCTATGTTGAATCAATGGTTAATATTGGCAAAAGAGTATTTTATTTAAATGTATATAAAAATAGTAAGTCAATAACAAGGAAAATCACCAGTATACAGTAAACTTCTTGTCTCCAGCTAGAAATTATCTCCCAAGACTTAGACAGCAGTTTGTACTTTGACACTAAACATTCAGTTACTACTTGTATGGAGGGATAATAAAGGAGTATGAGTAACTATTCGATTAAATAGGACGATTTGGGGAACGGAAGCCTTTCCACTGACAGCTTTGAGAAAAGCAGTGAATCATTTGGGAAGCGCTTAACTCCATTCAGCCTTAACCACTCAGATCTGAGAAGCTGAGAATCTCTGTGGCACGCCAGGAGGTACTGCTCAGGTTACCCCTTCAAATCCCTGCCACGTTCTTTCCTTCGACCTTGTATAATGCTTTATAAATTTTTAATTACCTTTAGAATTTTTCACATCCTCAGATACCCAAATAGATACCTGGGTTGGATTTAAATGTAAATTTTTACATCATGCTTCTTAAGGCAATGCTTCCACAATAGAAGAACCTAATTAAATTTATGCCTAAGATTCTGCCCGTATAAGCAGGTGAGGACCTATCTACTCAATCCTCACAGCCATTGTTGCTCATACTCATCACATTTGATTTACAACCAGGGATCTGAAATGCCTTTAATCAATAGCCATTCTACTGGCCACAAACACATCTAAATACTTGCGTTTTTAGATAAATATATGAAAAATACACGCATTTTGACTTTTGCATAAATATCTAAAGTATAGAATTCTGAAATTCACTTTGATTGTCTCAGCAACATCTATATTTTATAGCTTTCTTGAAGAAAACATTTTCAGTTATGGAAGTAATTTTGTTCATGTGTTCGGCTTATATACTTCATTGAATTTTGACTTCTGTGCCTTTCCGGATCCGTAACTCTTGTGCCATTATGTTCATAATTTAAATACGTTTATGTGTTGGCCTGTCTATAAATCGATATTTTAGCTGTGATCTGCATGACCAGAAATAAGCCTTTTTTGATGTGTCTGCATGTGGTACAATGTATAGTGTAGGTATATCAACATAGCTACTCACAAACATCAAAAAGTCAATATAAATGTAGTGCCTTGAATTGCCGACTCAGCTTCATTTTTAGACATGAAAATATCTTTTAGACTTTCTTTAACATCAGATGAGGCAGGTCAAGTCATTGTGTGAAAACTCACCTTGCTAGGTCTGCTCTGCCAGAGACGTTATATAGTTACAGACTCTACTAGTTGCCTTCAAATTGTCATTTCCCTCATTAACATTTACTTGGCTCAGGCAGTCAGCTAAACATTGCCTCAAAATGTGTATAAAAGACAAAATAATTCTAATAGATACTAATTTTAAGAAATTCCTTGCCTTTTGTCAACATATTAAATGGCAAGGAATATGGAAAGAATTTTCTCTCTCTCTCTGAGAAGAGGCAAGCATAAGGAGACATAGATCACTCTTAAAAATCCAAGAGCAACAAACAAATGGAAAATAGTTCCACCCTTTCTCTCTTCTACCTCTGAGAAGGTGAAATAAAAGACTGTGTTAAAAAAACCTGAAAAACTGCCAGTATTAGAAGTCCTGGTAAAATCAATTCCTTTACCCAGTCACTAAGATCCAGAGAAATTGTAGCATTCAGGAAAAGGTAGTGCAAATAGAATAAGAACTAAAAGTGAAGGGTACACATCATTCCACCTTGGTTTGGATGCTTAGTGTTCCTCTTTGTGTAAACTCAAGACACTGTCCAATTGTATAAGATTCTTAGTTCTATTATCAGAAGTATTTGCAAAACGTCAAATGCTTCACATTTTTTATTGGACACATTTTATAATCTGATAATATTGCCATCTAATACCAAATTATGTGGTATAAAATTAGCCTCTTATGTTGCCTTTCTTTCTCATTTCAGGTGTTCTGCACCAGGTACTCACTCACATATACTGTTTACTGAAATAAGAATTTGATGTGTTTTCAGGATTGATGAATAACTATTTCTAAATATGAGAATCTTAGCTTAAACTTTATTTTCCTTCTGCTTCTCTATGAGAGGTGCAGAAATCCCTACCCAGAATGGACAATTTTTAAGAAAAACTTATTGAAGTGGCATATTTATAATTGCATGAGGACATTTTACAGTTGTCTGACTCTTGTGGTATGGAAAGAAGGTATTAAATTAAGTGAACTATCATTTATATTGCACAATGTATATATTACCTCTATCACATATAACATATATAATACATATATACCTAAACATACATTACACAGGAAAATGCATTGCATATAAAAATACAAAAATACAAGATTTAAAAAAAACTTGGAATCTGTCTATATGACTTATTCTTGCCTCAGAAGGCAGCAGTTTACATTATTTCATCCTTAACTCCTATAGTTACTTGAGAATGTATATTTATTGCAGCCATCCATTATGTGTCCAGGCTGCTACCTAATTTATTACTGGCAGTAGCAGGTGCATGTGCTACATGTACCTACATGTAGATATGATTAAAAAATTAAAAATAAAGATACAATAAAAATATTTTAAAGAAATGCTTAAGATGTATTTAAGAAATTATCATATGCTCTATGAAAAATGTGATATAATTCTTTAATTAACACATTTTACTATTGAAGGGCAATATTGCTCTTTGATTCTTTGTTATCAGAGGTAGAGTTCAAAGGAAATAGTCCTGTATTTCAGAAAGTAGTTTTTTCAGACATATCTGGGTAGATTATTTCTTATAAAGAAGAAAGTTCTTAAACATTCTCAGTCTATAGGGTAATTTCAAATGTTTAGAAAGACAAGTAAGAGAAACCCCTAGTGTAACTTGAAACATCTTACAATTTATTTTTAATCATTTTAAAATTAACTCCTAGGCCATACTACTACTTCCTCCAAAAAGCCTAGAGTTTCCATTGTAAGCTTGAACTATCCTAAACTCTAAAGAACCATGGTTGGATAGATCAAAGGAACTGTTTAGGTAGAAATGTAGCAACAATATTCTCATTTCTATAGCATTTGAAGCATCCCAAAATATTTTTGCCAATAATTAATTAATTCAATAAATATTTATTAAGCACTGACATGTGACAGATATTTTATTAGACACTCTATTTAGCTAAAACAGACAAGATCCTTATTCTGAGAAAGCTTCATCTTGAAAAATTTATAGGTATTAATCAAATAATCACACAAGTAATTGTGAAATTTCTATTGAATTGCATGTTAAAGACGCAAGGTACAGAGTGATATAGAAATTTATTCTATGATGACAGACAGGGCCAACGGAACGGGTCTTTCCAGAGGAAGTCACCTGGGCTGAGATGTGGAGGAAGAGTCAAATCGGAGGTACCTAAAGGAAGGTAGGAATTTTCCAGGCAGAGAGAGCAGTGTGGAGAAACTGGGGCAGGGGAAAGAGTGAACAGTGAGTAAAAAAGGCTGAAAGAAGAATGCTGTGGCTGAGCTCAAGAGGGCATGGAGGAACACAGTGTGTGAAGAGCCTAGTGGGGTACAGAGAAGTTTGAGCTTGTAGGACGATGGTGGATGAATTATGTACCCAAGTTTAGACATCTTCTTAATCTTAGTCATGTTCCTGTGGGTGTGAACCCATTCCATAGGTGCTCGTGAAGATTTTGTTTCAATTATGGTGTGGCCTTAATTAATTAATAATTAATTAGGGTGGACCTTAATCCATGGTACTGAAGCCTTTTATTAGCAGGGGCAATCCAGACATAGTCAGAGCAAGCCACTGGGAGGCGTGGGCAGCCAGAAGTCAGTGGAACCCAGAGGAGGAAGGAGAGGACTTTGCCACGTCACACAAGGCAGGACTGCTAGCCAAGGAGCCTCAAGCATCCCCAGCAGCCAACACCAGAATGTTACAGACTTTGGGGAAAATATCACCCCCTTGCTGATGCCCCAGATTTGGACCTCTCATGGCCTCAAAACTTGAGTCAATAAATTCCCATTGTTTAAGCCAACCCTCCATATAATATTTGTCATAGCAGCTTGGAAAACTAAGAAAAGGACCTTCAGGTCATTTAAGAAATTTTGTGCTTATACCACATGCCATAAAAAGCCTTGGAAGATTTGCATTAGAAAGATGGCATGGTTAAATTTCTGTTTTGGAAAGATGGCTTATATCACAGGGTGAGGAATGGATTGGATGAGGACTGGTGTGGACATAAGTAAATCAGTTTAGAGACTGTAAGAGTGGCTGTGAGGAAAATAATCCTTGGTGGGATGAGTCCTGATGGAGATGAAAAGTAGACAGATTTGAGAGATGTTCACATACATGTATGATCCATTATATGAAACATCTAGAATAGGCAAATTCATAGAGACAGAAAAATAGATTAGAGGTGACCAGGCGCTGGGGAAGAGGTGAATGGGAACTATTACTTAATGGGCATGGCATTTCTCATTTGTGTAATGAAAAAGTTTTGTTAATTGACAGTGGTGATGGTTACATAGCATTGTGACTGTAATTAATGCCACTGAATTGTATACTTAAAAATGGATAAAATGGTGAATCCTATTTTATATATTCACTCAAGTCAATTTCCTGATTATATTGCCCAATGTCTACCCATTCCATTCAGGAATGGAAGTTGCAGAAATATGAGTGTAAGTTTGACATGTAGTTACAGATGGAAAAAATCTGTTCACTCATTCATCCAAAAGAAATATATTGAGCAACTACTGTGTCTCAAGCACTGACAGGCAAACCCAAATCCATCTATACCAGAGGATTTGGAATCCAATTGTTTTGATCTGAGTTATGCTTACTAACACTTATGAGTTACATGATCTTGAGAAAACTCCCTAAGTTTTAGTTTCTTATAATAGCACCCACCTCATTGTGTAGTTGTGAGGATTAAATGAGAGAATGTGTGGAGAGTATTTCGAGCCATTTTTGGCACATATGAAGTTATTAATAAGTGTTTTTATTTAAGAAACAGGACTTTCCAATATCAATTGCAGAAAATGAGTTATACATTTACATGGTATAATTTTATTTAATATAAAATATGAAGAAATAATCAAACCCAACTAAATGTTCCATTTAATATTCAATAAATCACAATGTATTGGCAATATATAAATTATTTAAAAATCTATATGTATGAACATATTGTTTATATATATATCCCAATGTCATAAAGCAAACAGGTATTGGACCTTCTTTTTTTCACCAGTAGAAATAAGAAAAACTAAACAAAAATATCTCCTTACTATGGCTTCATGCAGATTTGATTTTATGAACAAATTAAAGATTTTATCTGACCCTATTAGCTATGATCCATTGCTCAACTGACAGCCGAAGCTATCACAAATTCATAGAATCACTGTCTCAGGACAGCCTAAAGAGTAATCAAGAAAGTATCAAGGGAATGAGGAGCTGAACAAACATTTCTATAGTTGTTCCTATGGTAATTTCTCTCCCCATCTCCTTAGAAGTTTGGAGAAAAAGCAAGTTGAGTCCCACGTGACGATGAGAATTTTTCTAAAAACATTCCATCTCTTCCTTCACCTGCCACTGCCTTATCTTACATAGTCATTTTTTTCTGTCTAGGATTATTGTAGAAGCCTCTGAATTAGAGTCTTTGCTTCCTGTCCCTTCCATTCAAATTAAACTCTACATTGCTGGCAGATGGATTTTTCTAAAATGCAGTGTGAATTATATCACACTTCTGCTTTAAACCCTTCACAGGCTTCCCACTGTCTTTGGGATGAAATCCAAAGTCCTTAGAATAAAGCATGAATCCCTCATAATCTGGCTCTGAATACTCTCTAGCTTCATCTCTCAACACTGCCATTTTAGATTGATGCTCCAATCTTTCCAAACTCTTTGTAGATTCCCAAACTCTCTTTGATATTTCAGGCCTTACTTCTCTCCAATGTTCCGTGTTCTTTTTTTTGCCTGACAAGCCAAAACTATTCATATTTTAGAATAAACCTTTTCAGTTACTCCTTTTCTGACCCCAATCCAAGTAAAAGTGATTATATGTTTCTAGAGTATGATAGGAAGTTGTTTCTGAGGATGTTTTATGTGTTTCTTCCTAAAGTATAATTGAATTGTGTTTTACCAGGGAAAAGATAGGGATGTGTATGTGTGTGTGTATGTACGTGGTCAAAGAGAACATGATCACTAAAGAAGAAATCATTATGTAGGATTAAATTCCAATATTCAAACCAATCTTGAATGCATTTCCTCATCATTAACACTGGGATTAAAACATGTAAATCCAGGGTGGTAAAGATTAAATGAGGTCATGCATCTCCAATGCTCAGCATGGTACTTGGGAAACCGTAGGCTCTTGGCAAATAGCACCCACCCCCCCAACCCTAAGCGAATGGGGTGAGCTATTGACCAATGTGAATTAAAAATAAAGTATTTCTTTAAGTGACCTAATTGAAATGATCAGGACTCAAGGTAAAACAAAACATATTAATGGCCACAATTTGAACACACTCCTGCTCATAGGAAAGAAAACATGGCTTCTTTATTTTGAGTAAATGACCTGCTTTTCTTCACTAGCCACATCCTGTGTTCAATCATCTTTGGGGTCTGGAGACAAGAGTGTACATTTAAATTTAGCCTGTTTCTCCTTGTCTTCCTAGTTAAGTGGTCTCTTTTAGGCAAATGCTTCCAAGAAGGTGCCTGGATGCTTTATACATTATTTGGCCTCCTGGCAAAGGAGATGGGAATCCCAAGCCCCGCTGCCATCCCTGTGCTGTTCTCTGGTCCTTTCCTTTCTCTGTGGCAGAGGGAGGTCTCTGCTCTGATCCTAGGACTACAGCACTCATACTCTCTGAGACGCAGCAGATGCGTACCTCTTGTTCTCTTGGATCAGAGCACAGAGCCATTTCCTTTCCACATTACCCTCCCTTTGGCTTATAGGAGCTTCAGGCCTCTCTGAGTTTCAGCAAACTTCTTCCAGCCATGTTTGGACTAACCACATATGGCCTTGGTGGCAGGGTCATTTTATTCCTTGCTACAGTAGCCCAGTGTTAAGTATTCTAGATTTCAACTCAGTTTCTTTGATTTCAATTTATGCCACATAAAGTGAACTTTAAAATCACACAGAATTCTTTTCCATCTCTCTTGGGAGCCAAGGAAAAGCCAGAGTGGTTCTATCTAGCAGGCTGTGCTATTACTTTTTACCCTAGTACAACTGCCCCGGGCTAGCACAGAGCCGTTCTGCAGATCAGCCTCCCCCTCCCAGCATTCCAAATGAGGTTCCCAACAAAAGGCTCCTTTATTTTTGTTTGATCCCTCCACCTATCAAAACACACACACACACACACACACACACACACACACACACACACACACAGACAGAGGGATTCCAGGCCAGCTCCAGTGGAGGGAAGTGAGAACATTCATGATTGCTTGATTCAAACAATCCATCTTTCAAACATTGCCCATATTCCTCAAAGCTACAAATATTCCCCTTCTGCTAGCTATTGGGTAGGATTAGCTGGGATTAATCCTTCTTCTTTCTGAAGTAGAAAGTAGAAGAAGAGGGTACTAAGCTTAGCGTCAATGAAGGACTAGATGCAGGAAGAGAAATCGGCTTCCTAGTAAGGGAACTCACATTGGGTGATACAGGCAGATAGTGGACCAGAGTTCAGTATGCATAAAGGTGACTATGGGATTATACAGAGAGGCTGTGGATGCTGACAGCATATGGGAATAATGGCACTGCTGTCATTTCAGGCACTTACCTTTCATGTTAGCTCAAGTTGCAAATACTGGATCTTTTAACACCCAACCAATCAACCACTGAGTACATAAAAACACAGACAACTGTAAGACTTCGTGTTCTTCCCAATAGTTCACAGAATTCTTTTTCTAGTTGGCCAAGCAGTAAGGATTAAGAGCTCGGCCCATATGAAGAATGAGCCCTTGCATCATTTTAGAAGCTACCTTTAATTATGTAAAGTACACAGCTGCTAAAGGTCACAGAACTAATTAGTGGTAGGCTTATGACAAAAAGCCAAGGCTCCTCATTCTCTAGCCAAGATTTTTTTCAAGGTAAATATTTTACTCCTTTAAATTTTTTTTTTCAAATTCACATATGTATCAGGTTAGAATTTTTATTTTCCTTCGTTTTATTAAATTTCAAAAAACTTGACTATGTATAGCTCAGTATTATCTACTTGGAAGCTTTGTTCCTATTAGATGAGGACTCCACAGTGATTCCCTGAAAAACTTTATTTTTGTCTCCTGATTTAAATGCATTAATATTTAATAAGACAAAACAGAGATATATAAGTGTTTCGCCTGTTAAGGAACTATTTAAAATAAAGAACTTAGCAACCATCAGCTTCCTATGAAATCAGTGACCCTGACATTTTTTATAAACATGTAGGAAGATAATGGGCACTTTCTTTGGATTGAAGTCCTGATTTAGAGAAACCCAGTTTAAAATTTATTTAATACCAAATGTTATTGAGTGTCAGAACATGCATAGTATGTTTATTTTGAAATAAATAGTGGGTTACTTGTATATGTTTTCGGGGATTGGCTGTTGTCTGTGATACTGATAGGTAAAAAGCCATATTCATGCTACCATATACACGATCTTATGGGTATAAGAAGAATGAAGAAAAGAAAGAAAGAAAGAAAAAAGCTGTCTGTTATTGTTGAATTAAATTAGAATATAATTATTACTTCATGTCTTCACAAAAGACATTTTGTAACATTTAAGATTTCTGCTAATTGCACAAGATACATTATCATGCAAAAGAATGTTAGTGAAGGTTGAAAAGGACAAACCAACTATTCTTGTACATCACCATAATTATGCAGCCCCATGTTCGAACAATTACATTTATGTAGACCCACTGTTAAAATCAATGTTACTTGTACAGCTAGTCCTTAATCAATGAAATCAGTCAATTTACCGTGGTCACATCCTTCTTCTTAATTAAGACAGTGATATCTCTGGAGCACAGGGTTTCAAAGAGATAAATAAGTACAGAGGTTGCGAAATGTCAAAGAGGTGACTCCCCAATTTTACTCCTGACGAACCTGAGAGGAAATAAGACAGTTCCTTCAGTTCAGGAAAGCAGCGCGATCTTCTAAGGAGATGGCTTAGCATTCATTAAGAAAAGAGCAGGTAGTAGTGTCTGACAGAAATAGCACTAATGAGCAAAGAGGGTCTTCAACGTGCATGTCCTTCATAGTCATATTCTGAATTATGAAGGTTGTGCCACTTAAGCCAATTTATATAGAGCGAGCATGGACCTCTTTGGACAGTTAGCCTTTCTTTCTAAAATCCATTTCAATATGGTGTCATTTTGTTGTCATGATCAAAATGGCAAAGTGATGGAATAACCTACTTAAAATGTCTGTGGTGTTAAAGCAGATGTGGTGAACATCCTCTAATGACACATGTAATAAGGGTATTACCTGCAGGACGTGGACAGGGTGCTCTGTGTTGTCACCGGGCAGGAATCAGAAGAGCACTAACAGCAGAGGTCTTCAAAGACCCAGTTTTGCCTCTCTGTTCCACCAACGGACCGGAAAAGTCTCATTTATTGGAAAAGAAAGGTCTAGAGGAAAAAGAAACAGCTCTATTAAAAGAGCAAGGGTAGCTATATCCCACTTTTTAATATCACAGAGCCTGTTATCAGTGCGCTTGGGGAGGCGTGTTAGTCATCTCTATCTTTCCTAAGGAAGGCCCCTGTCAGACCATAATGGCAATAAGTTAAAGATAAACAATGACTGTATAACACTGATATATTTCCTTTAAAAATGGATACACCCATTTTTCTAACAAACCCACCTAGGCTTATGTTTATGAGAGAATAATTTGGGTCAAGGTATAAAAAGAGAATTTAAAATACAAAGGTAACTTCTTAATCCTGGCATGATTTAGTATATGAACATGAAGAAGTGACCATCTGTCTTACATGTCTCTGGTAGCAAACAACACCTTGAAGAAATATGTAAGACAATTAATGGATAATAATGCTACAAATTTGGAGCAAGGATATGGTATTATACATACCAGCATAGTGGATATATACTGAAAAAGAGTAGGCATGATTTTTATTAATGATTATTATTACCATATTTTTTTCTTTTTCTCTCTCTTACATCTCATACCAGAATAAATGTATACATTTTTTAAATGTTTTGGAAATGGTTGCTCTTAATGAAGGAAAAATGTGCTCATATTAGTTACTCTATTTAAAAAGCTTTTCTTCTTAATTTTATTTTTTAACAAGAAAAAAGTGCTATGAGAATTAAGAACTTATAGCAGGTTTTTCACTCCTATGTCATTTGTTTTAAACCAAACTAACTTTGATCAAGTTATTTTGTCGACCATCTAATTTTTAATCATAATTTGATTAGGAGACCTTAAATGGCTGGGAATAAATTTATTTAAGGGTGTCAGTTTCTCTCTTGGCATCAGAAATCTTTCATAGGGAAGGAGCAGAACTACATAGAAGTTGTCATTTCTCCATAAGATTATCAATAGTTAAACAAACTCAAGAACATACATAGATAAATATTGCAGTAGTGAGAAGGTGGGATATTTACAAAGCAGGAGATTCAAAGTCCAGAGACAACTCTGATAGAAGCTACTAACGGACAAAAGAAGAAAGGGAGGATTAGAATGCAGTCAATAGATTGTATTTGAATGGAAGGAAGAAAAATAAAAAACAACAAGAGAGGATAAGAGAGAGAAAATTTAGCAGTTTGAGAGTCAATAATTAAATAATAAATAAGTTGTTAGCATGGATGCTAGTTCATGATATTCTAGTGTAGTTAACATTCATTTGTTATGATCTTCATCATATGGACAAGGAACCAACAGTAAAGTCAGCTATCTTACATTTAAAGCTGAAAGTCAAAAACCATTACTATCTATTGTCAATTTATGCACATCAACTTGTGACCCATTAAATAAAGTTGCTTCTGAGCCCTTTTCTGAATAGCCATCAACCATGTGGAGAGAGAGAAGAAAAAAGATTTTATTCTTTGAACATGCCAAGAGCTGAAAATGATTCTAAAAAGAGAGACAAGCAGAACAGAAGAGCTTCTGTACCAATCAGAACTTTAAAACTCGGCAGTGGTGAGTAAACCACCACCATGCACCTTCACCACCTAGTAATAGCTAGGTAGACCCATGCTCTTTGTTAACTTGAAGAGCATCCTAAGTGTCTATGAGAGGAAGCCTGAGAAGGTGCTACTATACTGCAGAAGGAAAGGCCAATTTTAATCGTCAGTCTGGTACATTTTTGTAAGTAAAAAAACCTCATATTTAAACAATTAGCTGAAATGCATAGTCAAGTAAAAAGCAATTAAAAGCTTTTATAAGATTTAGAAATATAGCTTCCTATGTAATAGCTACATCTATTTATTTTCATGAGAAGACACTGGAGAAAACCGTTTGTGCACTTTGGGCTCTACTGTGCTCGAGTAATGTAATTTCCAGACCCAATTAAAATAGACCACCTCTTTAGTCAGGCAGGCACTCGAACTTTCTCTAATGGATTTTATTTCTAATTCAAATAGAACCACCATAAAACAAATATAGTGGTGATATAAATGAAAACTATTTGACTCAATGGCATACTAATCAATTCCATTCCCATTGAGGAGGAGGTCAATCTAAGGGCACACAAGCAACGCTTGAGGAAAGAGTCATTTTCGGTGGAAGAGGGATTCCAACTCTTCTCCCCACACTTTTGAATTATTTTTGGCTTAGGGCTGCAGCAATCACAGACTAAGCTTGTGGCCATGCAAGGTGGGAGTCCGACGGAACCACTGCTGCCTAAAAATGGTGATTCAATTATTTAGTATTCCAGGCTGCTGGATGGATGTCCTACATCTTTCCCACCACAAAAGTGACAGTTCCTAGGAAAGTCGTAGATGGCTGGTGTGCAGCCGGGTTAGTCCTGGGCTCTGGCAGTAAAAGGAACGTTTCTTTCCCTAAGGAGTTTGCTTAGCAGGACCAAGGGGAGAATAGAGCTGATTATTTTCATCCTTCTCGGTTCTCTTTTTCATTTTGTTTTCTCTTTGGTTAATGCACTTAAGGAGTCATTGATTCTGTGTGTGTGAGAGTATGGAATCCGGTACAATAGCACTATATCACCTGGTGCTCTAATACCAAATTCACTTCCATTGTATTTCTTTCTGAATAGACTCTCTTTCCCCCCTGTCATTCCAATGCCGGGTGCCTTCAATTTAGTGAAGATCTGTATCTAAAAACAATACATCAGATTAGAATAATCTCAGGGTGATATTGAAGCAGATGCTAACATATAAAAGAGTTGAGTAGTAATAATAATTAGTACAATTGCTGAGTAATTATCAGACTTATCATTTGTTGATCTTAACTCATGTTCACAATGAACCAATTAAATGTATAAGTCAAAGGAAGTTAATGGTTATAGCTTTATAGTATAAAAATTATGCAGTAAGAAATGACTACTTAGCAGTAGAAAAGGAATAGAAACCATTCCAAAGTTCAAAGGGTAATTCAACATAAAGATAAAGATGTAGAAATGTATTTTTATGAATTCATTATCTCTTATGTGAAGTTGTAATATAAAAGAAGGAAAAACTATGGAAACTTTTAAGAATAGCATTGAAATAGACTAAACATATGATTTTTGTTCCATTATGAAGATGCAAGAAAATTTAAACAAGTTCTTTCCAAACATTTAGGATACTTAACATTAAGAATATGTTTAGAATACTAAAGAGATGACTTGCTAATGGTAAAACCAAGGACTTAAAAGAATTAATGACTCTTTCCAATGCATCTTAATGATTGGAACTAAGAAAAATCCACCACAGAATTTAAATCTCCCAAAAGCAATTCCATCCTTGGCCTTTACTGCGTTTCTCTGAGGTTTCAGATCAGCTGTATTTGTTGTGGCTGGATGGTTGTTAGGTTGTTTCTATGCCTCACTTGATACAGAATGTAGCATTATTATAGGAACCCTTAATTCAAATAGGGGGAAATTATGAAATAGATAAACATAGACTCTGGGTTACGCAGTTTATGGAATTAAAGAGACTGGGATTGGAATGCAAAGCCAACCTCCCCCTTTGCCAGCTCTGTGACAACCGAGTCTTTCAGCTTCACTGCTTTAAACGTCACTTTCTAATCTGTACAGTAGGGATAATGCCCTGCAGGATATTTGTAAGGGTTAATGAGACAGATACCAGTCAAACCCCTGGTAGGTAGGTTCTCAGAAAAAGGAAGAATACTCGGTTGATGTTGGAGTATTCTGTAGGTAAATATCATTGACAGAAGATATTCAAATAATTAGATAGCAACCAGTTGTGCACTTTGAAGTTTCCTTCTAGGTTCGTGCCTATAGGAGGCGCTTCATTCATTTAAGAAACAGAAAATTGCGCTTTACACATCAACCTGAATTTCTGAATACCAGAAATTCTGAATTAACGGGAATTAAAACAATGCAATATTCCTTAAAGATGATCCTTGTTCATCTTTTAAGAGTAGAGGAAATTAGTCATTGTACAAAGGAAAGGAAAGATGAAAGTATATTGTCAAAGGACCACTGTGTTCAAAATGGCACCTGGGTACATTCAGATATCTTTGGTGATGATGAGGAATCATACAAGTAAAACACATGACACACTTGCTTGTTAACATTCCTACGATGCATTGGCGATCTTTAAAAAATAAAAATTATAATTTCTACTATAAAAGATAAAGAATAAAACAGACTGACTCCACTTAAAAAAGAGAAAAATTTTCTTTGAAATTCAGATTCAGTGTTACGTTTAACTATTCTAAATCTATTTGCTTCGGTATTCAGAAGCTTTTGTGACAGTATCAGAAACTGTGAAATGGAAACTGTAGTGATTTAATATTTGGAAAAATTATAATAAATGTAAAAAATAATCAGCCTATGTTTTCACAGTGCTTTCTGCAAAGAAGGAGAATTAAGAAGAAAAGCCAAGAAAGCTTCAGGGATTAGAAAAGATATTTTTCCAAGTTTGAAAGCAGATGTTCTACCATATGTGCTTACCTGTTCTCTTTTTATTCACTTTGGCTGGATCATTACCAACCTGTCTGGTTTTTAATCCAGTAGAATTACTGCCTGAATAACCAATTATTTCACCTCTTTATAATTCAGCTAACTATGATACAATGCTCCTGAAATAGATGAAAGGCAAGAGAAGCAACTGCATGAATTAAAAAATAATATAAAAACAAGGAGTTCACAATTCATCAGATTGTAAAATAATGATAAAGAAACACCTGGTTTTGTTTCACTCTACTGTTTTACTTTACCTTGCGTGAATTGACAAGGAGATCTTTAATCCTTTACTAAAAGGTCTCATGTAAATTTAATCTTCTTAAGTATACACATTTTAAAAATTTGTGTAGATAAAAATACGTTAAACACCCAATAGAAAGTTCTTGTTGAAAGGATTGGGAGTCAACAGGCTTTTTCACTTTTTAAAAACTACTTGTGTCAGAGAATAATCTCAGGAATTGGTTATGTCACAACAATCATTTCAGATCACTTTGCTAATAGAGAAATTTTTTCAAGGTAAACACAGACAAATAGACATACTCGCAAACCAATTTGGGTAGTTATTGGTTTACTTAGGAATATATATATTTGTTCAGGAATTAATTATATGTAAGTATTTTTATGAAAGTATAATTTGGTTAATAATTTAATGTATATATTTTGCAGAACCGTATGCAAATCTTAAGTGTGCAACTTGATGAATTCTCACAAAATGAATGCATATGCAACCAAATCAATCAATAGAACATTGCTCTCACCCCAGCAGCCACTGGGCTCCTCTCCCGCTCACCACCACCACCACCCACTGCAAAGGAAACCACTACCTTGCCTTCTATCACTTTGTTTTGTCTGTTTTTAAACATGATATGAATTGAATCATCGATTACATATTTTCAATGTTTGGATTTTTTCAACAGTTATATTTTTTAAAAAGTTAAAGGTTTTCCATGATTCCTCCAAATGTCTACATCCACTTATACTTAAAAAAAAAATAGGAGACTTTGGATCTTTAGCAGCATTGTATGTATTCAGAAAACCTTCTTTTTAGAAATTTAATATAAATTCGAATAATTTTCAACTTAAAACAATTATAACAATTTTAATCATATGAAAGGACTAAATTATTTGGAAATCCAAATATTTTAAATATTTTGAAAATGAGTAGAATGTAGATGCTATACAAGAAGAGTGTGAAAGCATGAAAAAGATAAGCTGTTAAAATTAATTGATGATGAAAACAAGGAGAATTAAGAGTAGGGGATATTTCTCTAAGTGGTTCTCAAAATGTGGCCCACGGGACTTGTACCTTAGCTTAATCACCATTAGAAATGCAGACTTTGGGATCACATTCCGGACCTAATGAATCAGAAATCTGGAAGCAGCACCCAGTCTTCCAAGTGTTTTTGATATATGCTGATCTTTGAGAAACATTGCTCTATTCCATACTTTTCAGTTCAGCAGTTACTTCTCCCATTTGCAATTGTTCCTAATTTTTTTTTTCTATCCAGTGTTTCCAAATCAAAAGGTAAATAATCTGCAACCATGGACTCTTTATACTGGGTTTGCCATTTCCCTGTTGGTTCAGTTATGACAGATGTCATAATTGCCTTTAGGGTTTGCATTTATTCATCCAATAAATACTTATCTCTTGTTTACTATTTTAAAGTCATTAGGTGTATTCATTTTCAATGGCTGCTATAAAAAATTATCAGAAACTTAGTGGCTGAGAACAATACAAGTTTATTTTCTTACATTTCTGTAAGTCAGAAGTCTAAAATCATTCTCACCAAACCAATGTCAAGGTGTTGGCAAGGCTGGTTCCTTCTGGAGGCTCTGAGGGAGGACCCCTTCCCTTCCCTCTGTTTACCTTGTCGGGTTTGCCTGTACACTTTGGTTCATGGCTCCTTCCTTGCACCATTTCAATCTCTTGCTACTATCATCATATCTCCTAATATTGCATTGAACCTTGTGGTCTCCCTCTAAGAAACTTGTGATAGCATGAGGCCAACCATAATAAGCCAGGATAATCTCCTGGTCTCAAGATCTTTAACTTGATCTCACCTGCAAAGATCCATTTGCCATATAAGTTAAAATATTCCCAGATTCTGGGGACTGGGATGTGGATATATTTGGAGACCCATTCTGTCTACCACACTATGCAAGTGACCTTATATTCTAGAGAAGATGGGCATCAAATGGGTAATAAAACTCTCTTCAACCCATTATAAAATTTTGGTAAGCAATATTGATAGATTAATTTTCATGTAGTTAGTATTTAACTAACTGAATACATGACAATCTTGAGCAGAGGTAGAAAAATCAATAAAGTGCTATCAATCAATTAATTCCATTAATAAGTATTTTGTAGCTACCATATGCTAAACATTGTGCCAATCCCAGGAAGTATAATAGGTAATCAGACCCATAAAGTACCTCCTCTTGTGATACTTGAAGTCTAGTGAGGTACAGAGAGCAATTACAATACAATATGAAGAGTTCTGTTATAGAAGATATAAGTGAAGGCACATAAAGCGGTATGTGGGTTCCTACAAAGAAAGCTTACTGGTTTAGGAGCCAAGGGGAATGAATACTAAACCAAAATATGAAGCATAAGTACATGTACGAGAGCATTCCAAGCAAAGGAAACCTCGTGTTGGAGGGGTCTTGGTGTTCAAGAGCCGAGTGTGTTCTAAGAATTACAAGTACTTGCTGATAAAAATGGAGCCTTACAGGTGAGGTGGGAGGTGATGAAATGACGCTAGAGAAATAAACAGTTGCCATCAAAAATCCCAATAAAATAAACAAAGAAATCTGAACTTCAAGCGGAGGGCTAAAATGTGATCTTAAGTGTGGGAATAACATAGTGATTTTGCATTATGAAAGATACCTTTGGCTAGGGTGGGAAGAGAGGATTGAAATGTGGCAAATCCAGATTCAGGAAGGCTTTGGGAATAGTCCAAATGAGAGGAAAAGGAGACCTGGACAACTGTCGGGACAGTGAAAATAAGGCAAGACTGATGGAAAAGAGGATTCCATTTTGGATGGGATATACTGGATGAAAAGAGGTCAAAGGGATTTGAGTAGACTTCTTGCTTAAGAGACTTGCTATGTGATGATGCTATTAATCAAAGTAGGAAACGGGAAGAAGAGGATGTTTGGAAAGAAGATGGCATAATACACTGTGCTTTGTACATGTACTTGGACACTTGTTCAACAAATATTTTCTAATTATTAATCTTCCCTGACCTCCTTGTTGCAAGCCTTTTCTTCTTTTGCAATCTCATAGCACTTTTCCTTTGCTCTTTCATTGGATTGATTAATTCCTGCATTTTAAAATTTATATACAAATAGACAGGAACGTAAGTTCCTTGACAAAAGAATCTATATTTTGTTCATAGTTATAATTAATTCCACAGTCTTCACATTAGAATTTTAGAATTTTATACCTAATAGACAATGAATACATATTTTAAGTATATAATTTTATTTTCATGTCCAAATACTCTATCAAATCAGAAAACTATATTCAGGAGAACAACCAGACATTGCTCCTGCCCTCCCATTGATTAGCATCCAGTTGGAGAGTTATGCTTCTACCACAAGTCATTACCAAGACTACTTGTGTGCGTTGGAAATATCTGAAATTATTTTGGATAATGTTTTATATTTTATATTTGAGGTATAATTTTAGCCTAGACGTAGTTGTATTATTGTCAAACTGCATTCCAATTTTGCTTTTGAATTAAACAGAATGAACACATTCCTTGCCTTTACGCTTCATAGACTTCTAGATGTGGGGGAAGGATTATACCATTTGGAGAGAAACAGAGTTGAGTTTAAATCCTAGATCTTGCTTACTAATAGTGAGAAATTGTGTGAGTTCCCAAATCTCTCTGTCCCTGTTTCCTCACTTGCAAGATGAGTGTAATAATGGCTACCTTGTAGTGTTATGGGAATTAAAAATAAAATACATGAAATGTCTAGACCTGCGTAACACAGGCGTCAATAAAATAAATTATTATAAGCATATATGTTCCAGCACTTGATATACTTCCCCAAAAGATCTTACCCCAGTTTTATTTGTGGAAGATAGGACAATTTTGTCATATAAATAGATTTTAATCCGTAAGACTTGAACTGATTCTAATTTCTATTTCTCAGGTTATTCTCCCTTTTATATATAATCAAATGAAAATTGTTGCGCTCATGTCAGTGCCATCGTCTGGATAATACCTTAAAAAATAAAGCATCAGACCGAGGAGAAAAATCACAATACAGGAAGTCATGTTAAAAATCTACCAGGATATAATTCTTAAATTTCAGCTAACTTTGCTTCTCTCGCCCAAACAGGTTATAACGTTCAAGGCTATAATGTGATGTATTGCTGAGTTAGTAATGACAGCCAAGTTTGCCAACACAATCACTGCACTACATTATCTAAGCCATCGCTCTGTAAGTGCTTTGAGATACCTTGAGTATGAAGGGCCATATATCAAATATATTATATTTTATTCTATATGGTACCTGAGTTTTGGCAATGCATATTCAACGAGCTGAATAAAAAGACCTCTAGATGTACTTTATTAGTGTTTGTATGCATTCAGCATAGGATGTATAGGCTCACCTTGAATGGAAAGAAAGAAATTGTGTTGGGAGGAGGGGGGAGAAGTACCTTTCTGCTGAAGGTGGAGACCCCAACTCAATATGTGTCTCACTAGCATCCTTCACCTCAGAGTTTGCCTGCCTCTCACCTGTCACTCCGAAACCTAAATTGGTTTCCTCTCCGTGCAAGAGTGACGCATGAGAACAGGAAGTACATCATTTATCAATTTTTTAAATTCTCAGTCTCTATCACTGTGCTTGAATGAATGAATGAATGAATGATTTCCCCTGGTTATATCCTTACTAGATTCTTCACTAATATATATTTTAAAGCAGCACTTCCACGTTTGGTAAACAGCCCTGGCGTCTGTTAGGAATGCTCTCAGAGCTCATCAGGGTAACAGTTTTGCAAGGAGGAAATGTTATCCCAGAGGATGGCTATTTAACATGTAGAGTTGTCAACTCTTGCTATAGGATTATCTTTTAGGCAAAGTGACATTTTATTGTGTTACTAGACACATTAAAATATATCCCTAATGAGATGAGGTGCAAACTTTTTGTAAGGCATTCTATCAATCAATAAATATGTAGTGAGTGTATAGCAGGAAATTTACATATATACATTCTTACATACACATACAAATCTATATGTGTACTTATTATAAAATAAGTTAGCACATATATCTTAGAAAATTTGAAATATTTTTCTCATCCCAACTTTTGATTTGACACATTATCTTTCCCCTTCTTTTATATGTGCAATCCCTTGCAAATAGGATATATCTCCTTTATTTGTGCATTCAAATATATTTCTTAAGCATTTACTATATGTTACAAATATTATCAACCTTTGCCTTATCTAATGGAATTCAGGCAAAGAAGGGAAAATAAGAATAAAGTTCTTGGTTAAAGAATAAAATGATTAAAAAATTTTTTCAGTTATAGAGTTATGTGAATTATTCTATGTATCAATTTATTCAACTAGAATAGGAAAATGTTATTTCATAGAACACAAGTGTTTTCTTATTCTGAATAGATAAACAATTAAAAATATGCCAATGTATCTAACTGATATGCACTGAACCACCACTCCTCAACCACTTTCAGCCTTTGGTCAGCGTCTATCAAATACCCAGAAATGTAGAAATTCCAAAACAACTGTTTCCTTGTGAAATTATCAGTTGTGGAAAAGAGATGTCTTGACAGTGTCTAAATTGACACTTGCACTGAAGAATGAAAATAATGACTTTTTTCAATGACTGCTGTATTTCCCCATGAAAAAGATGAATTTTTACCCCTATCTCAAATTATGAATAAAATCTATCTAATTAACAGTTGTGAGTGATAAAACTTTATTTTTCTAGAATAAAAAAAATACTATATGTTACTTTATGTCTTTAAGTCCTTGGGACAGGTAAAAATTTCTTAAGCAAGATACAGAGAGTGTAATTTACAAGAAAAAAATTCACAAATTGGGCTCCATTAAAATCGAACATTTTCGTTCTTTAGAAGATACAACTAAGAGAGTGAAGAGGCAAAACACATTCTAGGAGAAGATATTTACAACGTTCTTACCTTAAAAAGAACTCACATGTAGAATATACATAAATATGTCTCCTGACCCAATAGAAAAGTAGGCAAAGGCAAATATGAATGTTACAAAAGAATACATCCCCCAAACCAACAAACATTTAAAAAGTAGAACATCTTCATAATTCATCAAGGAAATGCAAATTAAAATTTATATTTGCTATGTACTAGAATGGCTAAAATGAAAGTTACATGATATCAAGTGTTGGAGAGCAAGTAAACAATGGCATACTTCGCAACTCTTGTCTGAGTATAAATTCATACAAGCACTTTGGAAAAATACTTGGTAGTGTTTATTAAAGCTAAATATACTACACTTTGTGACACCAAAGTTCTTCTCCCAAGTATATGCCTAACAGAAATGATTAAGAGTGTTTGCCAAAATACATGTAAAGGATTATTTATAGAAGCACTATTCAAGTAGCCAAGACTAGAAGCAATTCAAATGTCCAACCAAATATTTTAGTATTTTTATATAATTGTGGTGTACTGTATACGTCAGTGAAAATGAATAGCATGAATGAATCTCACAAACATAATGATGAAAAAAAGAAATGATACCCAAAATAGTGCAAACTATAAGATGCCATTCATGTAAAGTTTAATAACAGGCAAAATTAGCCTATAGCATTAGAGGTCAGGAGAGTGGTTTCCTTTGGAGAGAGACAATGAACAGGAAAGGGCTTGACACATGGGGTGTGTTTCCTTTGTGAAAATTAATCTAAGTAGACACATACGAGTTGTACAGTGTTCTGTGTGAATGCTACATTTAAAACATTTAAAAATGTAAGGTAAGTGATAAATTATGAATTAGGAATTCAGGAGGATGGCAGTAAGTACTGTGTAGTTCAACCCAATTTTAGGGAATATGTTTGTTTATCTATTTATTTATTTAACAAGCACATAATATAGACTTATTACCTGCCAAAGAGAATTTTAAGCACTCTACAAAGTAGAGTGAGGTTAATTTTCCAACAGTTTAATGTGTAGTTAATATCTGTTATCCCAGTTCACAGATAAGGAAACTGAGGTATAAGAATGTGAGTAATGTGCCCAGGGCCAAACATCTAGTAAGTGGTAGAGATAAGATTCAAACCTAAGTAGCATGGCTTCAGATATGTGCTCTTAGTTATATAAATCTAAAATGATTCCTGAAGAATAAGAGTTATCTAGATATAAGGAAAAGTGAAGGGCAGCACAGATGAGGGTGAAAATAAAGTGAAGAAACATATAGAACCATCTGGACAGGAAAGCTGATGCTAGTGAATATTAGAGAATAACGTAAAATGGGGAGTAAGGGACACCTGTACACTTCCAGCTGGGTTGTTCAAGGAGGCAGTCAGTACTTAAAGATAATTAACGTGATTAATTTACACTCCTTTAAAAAAGAAAAAAAAAAAAAGATTATCTTATTGAAAAAAAAGAAAAATATCTCTAACTAAGGAGTTATTATTAAATATTGAATACATCAAATGCGAATGTTAACATATAGTGGGGATTAGAGAAGTAGGGAACTAGAAATGGGGAGTCTCAGCAGCGGACTGACTCCTCACTTTTGTATGTTTTTCTTTTTCTTTTTTTTCTTTTTTTTTTTTGAGGTACTGTGATGGGGGATTGAACCCTGGGACCTCGTATCCCGGAAGCCAGCCCTCAACCACTGAGCCACATTGGCTCCCCTGAGTTGTTTTGGTTGTTTGTTTGCTTGTTGTTTGTTTTTGTTTTTAGGAGGCACGGGGGACCAAATCAGGACCCCCCATGTGGGAATCAGGCACTCAACCACATGAGCCACATCTGCTCCCCCATGTATCTTTAATATCGCAGTCAACCTGTTCCTAACTACAGTCTAGGAGAGTTCATGAATAATTCCTTTTCTTCATAGCCCCACTACCATATTCAAGGGTACAGATAAGGACAAGCAGCGTGAATTGCTCTCTTGTCATCGCTATATGTAAACTCCTGTTAGAGAAAGCCCTCCGATCCTGATCCTAGTAAAACTGGCGAGACCATTGGGTTGTTCACATAACTACTTGGGAGTTAATGTACTAAGGAATGAATACAGAGTGTGAACTAGTTAAGTAGAAAGAAAGTGAATTGGATTTTCCAAAATGAGACTAATCCCTCTATTCTTCTCCATTCCTTAAATCTACATTCCAAAAAGGAATATATAAGTATCCATAGACCTTCATTCATTCATTTTGCAATAGTATTCATGAAATACTGTAAATGCATCAGGCAGGATGCTGGATTTCAGGAATAATTCAAAGAGGGACAAGAAGAACAATAGCAATCACTACTAGTTATTGAGCACTATGTTGTAGGCTCTAGTCTAGTGATTTATACTTATGTAATCTGTACAATAAGCCTATGAAGTGGATAGAATTATTACCCTCAAATGACACATGAAGGAACTGAGATATCGATAGTTTAGGTAACTATCCCACAGTCATAGGAGTAGAATATGGCAGACATAGGATTTGCATGTTGACAATTGAGCTGTAGAGTCTGAGCTCTTAAACATTACACTAATAGCATTGTGCTGGGTGGTGTGAAAATTTAATTCAATAGCAAATATCTAATAATATTCCACTTAAAAAATACAGTGCTGGATGCTAAAGATGAGGAGGAAAGAGGGTAGGAGGAGTGTGCAAGTCATCAATTTATCAATTTATTGCTTCTCCAGTTCAAATCCACACTTCATTGACTGCTTTGCAAAACTGGAGCTGGGCCCTTTAAATAGTTCTGTTTTGCACTCAAACTGTTTTCTTTGATAGTAGAGGGGAGGGGAGGGACAGTGCAGGAAGAAAGGGTTACTTTTCCTGGTTCTGAAGGACTGTGATTTGCTTCTCTTTCTCCTACTCTGAGGCTGTCAGCAGTGCCTGTGAGTGATATCCAGTGATGCTCTACCACATTGCATTTCAGTAGTAGCCCTGTGGAAGTCTTCCCATCAAATTTCAGTAGTACCCCGTGGAATATTCCCAGTGAGTCACACATAATCCCTAAGATCAGCCTTAGCTAGCCAGCACCCCAGAGGGGTGTTTCCTACTTAGCCTCAACTGGGGTTTTCTGCCCACTTGCAACTCAGAGGAGTGTTCCTTGTTTTGGATGTTTTCTCTGAGTGACAGTCTTGGCTTTCCTGAGCCCAGAGGGGTGTTCCCAGCTTGCCCAGCAATTTTGGACTAGCTCTGGTCAAGGCGATGCAGCCAACGTCCCCGCTGTTAAGTAGGCTGAAAACACACTTTCTCCAGCGTGGTCTGAATCCCCAGCTTTATAGGGGTCCTTTCTTGGGCACTCTCCCTAAGTTCCAGGATATTCTCTACACTCTCCTTACAGAGGATTATCTCCTGTTACAGTGATAATTCTTTATATTTGTTACATTTACTAATTCTTTGTCTTAAACACTCCTTTTCCAAATTACGGTTGGGGTTCTGTATTCTGATGGGACCTTGACTGATGAAAGAGAGTAAATAAAGGAAGAGGAGAGGATACTTCTGGAGTACTGACTCAGTCGGAAAAGGAGGCACACATTTGTGTCGTCCTCTCTGAAATCCCATCCAAATGGTTGGTTGTATGATAGAGTCCTACCTCGGTTTGAGAGTAGGAGAGTGTATTTGCCAGAAAAGCCCACTAAATTTTGTCTAAAGACATGTACAAAGTAAGAGGAGTCTTATCCAGGCTTGATAGCAGGGAAGACACTGAAAGAGAAATGTCCATGCTGACTCCACAGGATTTCTCAACTTTTTGCCACTAGAATGCATGCCATTTGTAAAACTGGCTCCATGTGGAAGGATTTTCAACCAAAAGTGATGACGTAGTGAAGGTAGTAGGGGAGTGTCTCAGAAACAATTCAGGTGAGGCACTCCTCAGGAATCACTGAAAGGACTTGCATGAGATAGAAAAAAATGTAGACCATCTTATAAAAGGCCATTAAAACACATTAACATGAGCCTCAAATCACTATTTATTTATTATTTATTTATTTGTTTTTAGGAGGTACCAGGAATTGAACCCTGTACTTCGTACATGCAAAGCATGCACTCAACCACTGAGCTACACCCGCTCTGCCCCAATATAATTTTGAGTATATCATTTGCATTAACTTCTCAAAAGTGAAAATATGAATACATATGTATATATACACATATATATTATTGGTAGATTTTACTCCAACTTTTCTCCTTTTCTACATGTTCTTCAACAGTAAATTTTTACTTTATTCTCTTAAAAATTTGTTTTTTAATGTATAAGTGAAAGTAATACCCATTAAAGGGTTGCGTTTTTTTTTTAATATAAATATTTTTTTCAGTAATATATCTCCTGAACATATCTTATGTAAATGTTAAGGTTTGGTCTCCCTGCACATTTTTATTTTATTTGCAAATATTCTGTAGGTGTTTTTTTTCCTAAATTATATGCTTTATGAAAGCAAATTTGTAGTAAAAGGAAGCAGAAGTCTCATTCCAGAAGGATTTTTCCATTCTTTAATACTTTTAAGTGATATCTTAAGATTAAGCAGACAAAAGTGTTTCATTTTCATCATTTTCATTATCTAGTTAGTCATCTTTGATAATTCATCTTAATATTTCTGACAAAAGATGCTTATATGTTATCTGAATCCCTTGGGTTAGAATTTAGGCCTGTACTTCAAATTTAGAAACTATGTCTTAAAACATAACCAATAGGGAATTACAAAAGGTTCACTGCATTTGTATCAGTGATAAGTGTCCATTCATTGCATTGCAAATACTTATCCCTTGTTCTAATATACTTTGTTGAATATTCAAAGCATCACATTTCTATATGAAGGTTTGCTTGGTAGGAAACCTTTGTCTTTCTGAAACCTGCCACCTGTGAGAGGTATAAGATAAAGGACAATTGGTAAAGTCTGGCAATTGTCCCCAAACCAAAATGAAAATTTCAAATTGTATTAATTCAAACATTTTATTTTCTACCATATTAATAAATTATGTATAAAAACATAAGTTGAAAAAAGACTGAGTAAATTATGAATACAAAGAATACATATCCAAATATTTTTGTTCTCATGCTCCCATGGGCTACATGTGCCCCCAATTAGAAGACAACTGCCCTACAGGATTATACAGAGTCCAGGTT
The DNA here is from genome assembly GCA_029593785.1 of Cabassous unicinctus. Classification (NCBI taxonomy): domain Eukaryota; kingdom Metazoa; phylum Chordata; class Mammalia; order Cingulata; family Chlamyphoridae; genus Cabassous; species Cabassous unicinctus. The sequence goes on from JAQZBX010000263.1 coordinate 97,788, forward strand.
GGTTTTTAAGATATTGCTAGGATAGTATATATGGTTTAAATCTACCTTTAATGATACCCTCTTCTCACCAGCCACCAATCACATAAACATACAGTATACAGTCTGAAGTTTTTAACTGACAGCTGCTCCAGGATAAAACTGGCTAATAAAAATCTACCAGATGAGTAGCTGTTATGTCCAAGAATAAGCACCTTTGGAAAACTGCATTGTATTAACCCTCACTTAAATCATAGATTCATTTGAGGGATTACTCAGATTGACAAATGTTACATATTTATATATTTACATTGAATTTAAGTTTCAACTAGAGGAAAATATACATGATATAAATGGAATATAGATGTAGATATTGATACAGATATGAATATATAGATATATAGCTATATAGATAAATATCAGTTAAAGTCAAGAAAGATATATGTATGTGTAGGTATATAGGTATATATATACATATGTGTGTAGGTATATCTGTACATGTATGTGTATATATATGTTATGTGTGTGTGTGTATATAGCTATATATCTATATAGATATATAAAAGTTAATGATATAACTTATCTTTCTAGCATCCCCTAATTCCATACTCTCTGTAAAAAGAAGATGCACAAGATTTTGGTATGCACTTGTTAATGCCTTTGATGCATTCCCATTGAGCTTTCCTTTAGGTTTAGTCAGATATCACACGGGGAAAAGTCAGACATCCATCTTGTGCTGCATTAATTGTAAGTTGAGCGGATGACTGCACATCTTCAGTATCCTTTTTTTAATGTTGTCATGAGTGTCATCTCTGTTTCCAGCTTTTTGGTTTTATTGCAGTTTTATTTTCTGTAATTTTCTTGAAATGCGAAAGATACAGTTCCACTATGATAAATGAGTTGGGGAACCCATAGCTCAGTCACTAGTTTGTTCATAGATTGACCATTGAATGTAAAGTATGTGATACTAAGAACAATTTTGATGAGATCCATTGTTGAATGTGCAATGATTCATCCCTCTTTGTGAAGTTGCTGCCTTTATGTCTTAGTTCTGCATCATTTTTCATGTTTCTTTTTTTCATAAGTATCTGGAAGGACAAAGATTTTCCCAAAATATAGCCTAGACTAAATCTGAATACAAGTGAGATATACACACTCAAAATATCAGCAATAAATATATGATTAAATATTTTGTCCAGTTTTTTGAATGTATAATGTGGTTTTTGTACAGGAAAAACCTGTGTATTTAATTTCTGTCACACTTTGCTAAGTCTCTTATGCCTTGTATTAATCAGAGTTATCCAGAGAAAGAGAACCAACAGGAAATATACACATACATACATACATATATATGCGTGTGTGTATGTATGTATAATAAAGAGATTTATTATAAGTAATTGTCTCATGTGATTGGAGGGGCTGGAAATTCTAAATGTTGTATGGCAGGTAGGAGGCTGGAACGTCCAGTAGTAAGGGCAACATTCGAAGTGTCTAGTTCTAGTCTGTAGGAGACAACTGGGAGGAGTGGAGGTATGATCTGGAAGCAGAATTCCTTCTGATCCTTGAAACCCTCAGTTCTCACTTTTAAGACCTCCTCTTGATTGTGTGAGACCCATCCATGTTGCTGAGGGTAAATGCTAATCTTATCTACAAATACCTCCACAGTAACAATGAGGCCAGTGTTTGACCAAACAATGGGATACCATAAACCAGCCAAGTTGACACAAATAAAAGCAATGGCCTGCCTCTACCAGGAATATTTTTTATCTTTGATAAACAATATGAAATACAATAGTCAGATATTATCTGTTCCACTGTGATTCAGTAGAAAAGCTAGAATGAGATATATATTTATTAGTTTATGTGAATAATTTACTTTCTTCCAATGACCAAGGTTATACCTTCCATTCTCTCATTAATCTTCTCCGACAAATCTGACCTACTGACAAGTGGTAATCAACACCAAAAAGAAAGCAAAAAGTGTGTGTGTGTGTGTGTGTGTATTCACTGACATGGCCTTGGGGTGACACATAATGGCACTGTTTATCAGAGGCTAATGAGGAAAGGAAATCCAACAGGAAAAATATAGGAGGTATGAGGAGATGCACATTGAAATATTGAACCAAGAGAAAGCTGCCAGGGAATTTTGGACCCTGACCCAGCAGATGGGCAAAGGAGACCCTGGAATTGGCAGCTATTTTTATGAAGGAAGCAATGACTATAAGGGAAAAGAAGAGTGTTAGTATGTTCAGTGTTAGTGAGGAATATTTTATTTCTCCATTCTCCCCCAAAATTGATCGTACTCAAACTTGGGGATTGTTTTATTTGAAGACAGAGAGATCAGCATTATTAAAATTTCAGTGGATTTTTATGAAAACATAAATCCTGTGAAAACGTTCGCAAACTAATTTTGTGGAGAATCAGTTACTCTTCAACCAGTAAGAAAGAAACAAGCAAGAATTTAATGTCCAGTATTATTTGTTTTGTAAGCATGACTATTTTTCTGTAAGATCATCTCAAATGCACTGATATTTTAGCAATGATGAGCAAAAACGTCAGAATGCCTAGACTATTTCCTTTCCCATTTCTGTTCAGTGCTCCTACTGACTCCCTGCCTCTCTGTTGGAAGCCAGCATGCCCAGAAGCCCAGAGAAGTCTCTAGGTTCTGCCTCCTACTCCTTCCAGGCTCTGATTTATTAACGGAATCTCCTTCGCCTTGTTTGCTCTCTGGTTCCTTCATTTGAAGATCATATACTGAAATTCCCAGGTGCTTTTACTATCTGAAACCAGGCTTAACTGAAGTAAAACCAAGATATTGGTAAGGGTCACAAAACCAGGCAAATAAAAAAAAAATGAAGCCCACACCAAAATTACTATGCAGTTTATGTGTATTTTGCCTTCTAACTCTGCTTAAGACAAAATAAATGTCAATACTTTTATTAATACTTTTTGTTGCTTTATTTGGATATAAAGGTAATTTTTATGAAAAAATTCAAAAATACAGATATTAAAGAAGAAAATATAAATTACACATAAACTTATTGAAAAGAGAAAATAATTTGTTCAGTGTTTTAAAAAAATAAATTCATAAATGAGGGATTTGGTAAATACTAGAAATGATGACTAATGGAAAGCTAGGTTCTTTCTTCTGGGAGAGTACCCTTATATTTCTTCTTGTGGTATAGGAATGGTCAAGAACATTTTCTCTCTTTACTTCTTAAAACATACTAATCTATAGATGGAAACTTGATCACCTATTTAAATTCTCAGTTAATAAAAGATGTTTCCTGGAGATAAATCACCCTAGCGAGTACATGGACATATTTTCTGTGGTTTGCAGGTTCTCGATGAGAAACTGACACATAACAGATCATCAGAATTCCCAATTTATAACCTATTGCATTCATTCAATTTATTAACCAAAGTTTGTATTGGGTTTGGACTAAAACCTATAGCATTTGGACTTTAATGCAGTGTTTCTTAATTAGAGAGGTCTGCAAATATTTATCTGGAATTCAGTGACTTCTCAGGGTTTTGAGAAACAATGACATAATGATAATTATAATAATTATAATAACTGTAAAATAACTGTAATCATGTATGCATTTTTTTTTAAAGAAAAGCATTCCTTTACTCGTCCATCAAAACATGATCCAAGTCTCTAGATTAGTGTGACTATTAAGTTGGAATTGAAAAGCAGCAATTCTCAACTTTTGTTATTTTTGAAACATTAGAGTGTTATTGATAAGAGCCGAAATAGAAAATGTATAGGCCCTGTGCCTGCTTTTGACTCTGCATCAACCCTTATGGAGCTATTTGTCACTGATATAAAGAAATCTTTATCCATTATTTATGTGTTGCTTTATAAACAAACAAACCAGCAAGCAAACAAACAAATAAGACAATCTTTCAAAGCTCCGAATTCTCCAGGCAAGACTGTCCCTACCCTGGCCTAACACTCCCTAAAGCAAGATTTTAGGGAGCCCTACACTGTTTTGCTCCTGGTGAGACCCGCCTCCCCCTCATGCACTCTCTCCCCACACCTCACTCCAATATTCTCTTTAACCACTACCAGCTCCTCCAGAGGAGGCTACTAGTTGAACTGATGGCTCCCCTCAGCCAAAGAGGCCATCAGGACCAGTTCCATCCTGTGCTACTCCCCAGTTTACCTCAGTCTTCCTCAGAAGTCCAAACCTTTCAGTCCAACTCTCAACACCTGGATCTTATTCTCTTAAGATTCTTAACTTCCCCAAATCTGACATAAATTCCAATTTCTTCCTAATCCATTTTGAGCTTTGGAACTCACTATCTATCATCAGCTTAATCCTCTATATTAAATGCTATACTAGAACATTTCCTATATCTTTAGCTATACCGAAGCCCAGCAGTGTCCAGTACATACTGCTTCTCCTACAGTCCTTTCCGTAATTTCCCATATTTAAATTAATAATTAGACAGGAGGCAAGTTAGTGCCTTCTTTATTCCTCCTTGTAGTCACAGAATACTTGCCCTCTCTGAAAATCAACAGCTTTTTAAATATACCTGCCGTTAGTGTATACCACTTCCTGTCTTCCTTGATATAATCAACTCTTCTCCTGGACACTTTCATTTATTTACTGAAGATTTTATCATCTGGTTGACTCTGTCCAAAGTTTCTCTTGTTAAAATCTTTTATAAGTTCAATATATAGTCTGTAGATTCTTCTAAATGCCCTGGCTTCTCAGTTTCCTGACCACCTTGCTTACAATAACCAGGCATTTCATCCACCTCAAATACTCACTGTCATAATCAGGCTCTACATCATATTATAACCTAAGCTATTGGTTATACTGAGCATTGAGGGAATACCTCAACATCAACCATAACTGCACACCATTCTAAGTACACCAAACTTTAGCCACCATTTCTATCTCTTACTCCCTAAAATACCCCAAATATAACAACCTTTTGGCCAACAGGCATCACCAATCAATTTCCCACACCCCTCACAACACTACATCCTTATTTACCCAGCTTAGATTTTGTGATTCACCACTGTAATGATTCCCTTGCATTTCCCTGCCCTTGACATTTATTCTCTCCATATAACTAGCAAAATATGATCTCTGGTTAAACCTTCATCTGCACTTAAGTTGATGAATATTTCTGGCTTAAAATGCAATCTATGATGAATGGTCTCATTTTAAATATGAGACAACTAACCTCAAGGAAGCCTTCAGCATTGCCCTTTAATCCTATTGTAATATTCTAGGTGATTCACTTTTTTTCTTATGAATACTATTTCATTTCTTTCCCTCATGTCTCAAACTTCAACACTGCCCTTTTTCCTAATTCCTGTACCTCCTCACATTCAAGTTGACGATTTTTAAAAATAATTTATTTTAACAAGGATATAGAAATAATAAGTGAACTTCCTTCATCTCTCCACACTCAAATCTACCAATATTTCTTTAGTCATACCAATATATCTGCCTTCCATTACTATTGGTGAATTGTCCCAGATCCCACCTATAGCTTACTCAACATTTCTGTTTAGCATCACATTCTTCTACCTTGTTCAAGGATTTTGTCTTCTCTCTCTCTCTTTCACATCATATCTTTTTAATTCATAATTTGGCTGTTTCTAGAATCCCAAGTCTTCCTCCAACAACCACTCTATTTTCCCTGCTCCTCTAAAGAATAAGTCTCCTTGAAAAAAGTCTACACTCCTTCTGTTATTTCTACATTGGCACCATCTATTTTCTTAACAAACCACTCCAATCAGGGTTTCCTTTCCTACATGTTCTCTGAATTAGCTCCTGTAAAATGTGTCAGCCAATATTCATATTGCCAAGTCCTTATGTTAATCCCTTCTCATCAACACTGGACATAATAGATCATGCCCTCCTTCTTGAGAACACTTTCTTCATTTGTCTTTCAGAATACCATATTTTCCTGCACATTTCCACATTCCTCACTGTCTATACCTTCTCAGACATGTTTGGAAGATCTTCTTAATATGTTTTACAACTCAATTTTATTAGACCTCCTTTATTTACTAAAAATCGCTCTTCAGATTCTTCCATTGAGTTCCTTTGTTTTAAATTATTCCTGTATGACAATTCTTAAATTTATACCTCCATCTCTGATCTTGACACCAAACTCCAGATTCAAATAACCTACTATTTCTTGTGGCATCTGTAAATCTCATAGTCACTTTATATTAATATGTCCCAAAACATATTAACATATTCCCGAAACATAGTCTTGAAAATCCCCACATCTTCCCAATCTGTGCTTTTTCCATTTTCTCCATCTCAGTGAATGTTAAATTCATCATTTCCATTGTTCTGGCCTAAAGCCTTAAAGTCATTTTTTTCTCTCTTTCATACCTCACACTCAATCCAACAGCAAATTCTTTTATATTCCCCTTCAAATATACCCAAAATCCAGGCTCTTATCATCATTTCCTGATCCAAATCCATATTAAACCATTTCATCTACAATAATAGCCTCCCAATTGGTATCCCTAATTCCACTCTTGTCCTTCTGAAGTCTTCATTCTTCGGGAACAAAAAGAGTAATACATTTAAAAATTTATATTGGATTGCATCTTTCCTCAGTTCAAAGTTTCTAGCAGCTTAGTATTATAATTAGAATGATAAAATTTAATGTCCTTCATATCCACATATACCTAAAAACTCCTACGTATTCTAGTACCTATCTTTATGACCTCATGTCCTACCATTCTTCTTGTAACTTACTCACTTTAAACATACTAGGTCTTTTTTTTTTTCTTCTAGAATATAATGTCAGAAGTTTTGCACTTGCTGGGTTTTCATCCTGAAAAAATCTTCCTCAAGCTGCCTTCTATCATATTTTGCCTTTAAAATATAGCTTTTCAGGAAGTCCTTCCTGATTACTATATCCAAGAGAGTGCCTTCTTCCATTCTCCATAAAATCCATCCTTAAAAAGTATACAATGCAGTGTTTTTTAGTATATTCAGAGTTGTGTGACAATCATCACTATCTAATTTTAGAACATTTTTGTCACTCCAAAAAGAAACCCCATACACATTAGCAGTACTCCTCTACCCTCATCCACCATTCCCTGGAAAGCATTAATCTCGTTACTATCTCTATGGATTTGCCGAGTCTGAATATTTCACATCAATCGAATCATACAATATGTGTTTTTTTATGATTAGCTTCATTAACTTAAGATAATGGTTTCACAGTTCTTCCATGTCGTAACATGTATTTGTACTTCATTCTTTTTTATTCCAGAATAATATTCCATTGTATGGATATAACACAACTTGTTTATCCATTCATCTTTTAATGTACATTTGGGTTGTTTCTGCTTTAATGCTGCTGTGAACATTCCTATACAAGCTTTTACCTGAACATATTTTTATTTCTCTTTGGTATTTAGCTAGGAGTGGAATCACTGGGTCACATGGTAACTCTTTGTCTAGCATTTTGAGGAACTGCCAAACTGTTTCCCAAAGGTTACCTAATTTCTTGTCCTGTAGTTGTTTATAATATTCCTTTATAATTTTTTTTCTGTAAGATCAGTAGTGATGTCCCTGCATTAATTCCTTTCAGTCTTTTAGCACTTTGAATATGTCATCCCAGTGACTGCTGACCTCCATTTTTTTCTGGTGAGAAATCAGTTGTTGATCTTATTGTGGTTCCCCTTGTAAGGTATATGTAAATTTTTTTCTTGTTTTTTTCAAGATTCTTTCTTTGTCTTTCCTTTTGACAGTTTGATTATCACATGTCTTAGTCTTGGGTGTGTACATTAATATTACCATCAACTTTGGGAAGATTTATGCCACAATTTCTTCTAATTTTCTTTTTGCCCTTTCTCTCTCTCTTTTCCTTTGGAGATTTCCACTGTATATATGTTGGTATGCTTGATGCTGTTATACAGGTCTTTGTGGTTCTGTTAATTTTACTTCATTATTCTTTCTTACAGTTCCTCCAACTGAAAATTCTCAGTTTACCTATCTATAAGTTTGCTGCTTCCCCTTCCAGTTCAAAAGTGCTGTTGAGCTCCCTGGTCAATTTTTTATTTCATTGAGTATGCTTTTAACTCCAGAATTTCTACTTGGGTTTTTTACTATAACTTCTATCTGTATTGATATTGTACTTATGGTGAGACATCATTATAATACTTTCCTTTAATTTTGTGGGCATGGATCCTTTAGTTCTTTGAACTTATTTATAATAACTGACTTAAAGTCTTAAAAGTACAACATCTGGGCTTCCTTAGGGAAGTTATTTTTTCTCTTTTTTCCTTTTGAGGGTCATACTTTCTGGTTTTTCTGTGTATCATAACTTTTTTCCTGAAAAAATTGATATTTTAAATAATTTAATTTAATTTAAATAACATAATGTGAGAACTCTGAATATCAGATTTCCCCACAGTGTTATCATTGTTGTTGTTACTGTTATTTTTGGTTTATTTAGTGATTTTCCTAGACTAATTCTTAAAGTCTGTATTCTATGTCTTGTGTAACCACTGAAAGCTCTGCTTGGTTAGCTTAGTGGTCAGCTAATGAATAGACAGAAATTTTCTTAACTGTGTTGAACCAATAAGGATCCCATCCTTTGCTGCAGGGCTCTGTGTGTTTGTTTTGGAGCATACTTTTAATGCTCCAGAATTTACCATTCTACAAGGCTGACATCAATCTTTTAATAAACTAGGCAAATGGTACCACAAGAAAGAAAATCACAGACCAATATCTCTTCTGAATATTGATGCAAATATCCTCCACAAAATACTACCAAACCTAGCCAAATAGAGTATTAAAGAATTATCGACCATGATCCAATGGGATTTTTCCCAGATATGCAAGGGTGATTCAAAATAAGAAAATAAATTCATGTAATAACTACATTAACAGAATGGAGGAGGAAAAAACAACAAGATCATCTCAACTCATGCAGAAAAGGCATTGGACAAAATCTAACACTACTTCTTGTTGAAAACATTTATAAAACTACGAGTAGCAGGAAAATTCCTCAATATGATAAAGGGCATATAAGAAACAACCACAACTAACATCATGCTCAATGGTGGAAGACTGAAAGCTTTCTCTCTAAGATCAGGAACAACACAAGGATGCCCATTGTAACCACTATTATCAACATTGTACTGGAAGTTCTAGACAGAGCAATTAGGCAAGAAAAAGAAATAAAAGGCATCCAAATTGTAAAAGAAGAAGTAAAACTTTCCCTGTTTGCAGATGACATGATCCTACATATAGAAAATCCTGAAACATCCACAATAAAGCTACTAGAGATAATAAATGAATTCAACAATGTGGCAGGGTACACAATCAACACTCAAAAATAAGTAGTGTTTCTATACACTAGTAAGGAAAAATCTGAAGAGACAATCAAAGAAAAAAGTCCATTTACAATTGCAATTGAAAGAATCAAATATATAGGAACAAATCTAACCAATGATGAAAAGGTCTTTTATACAGATAACTATAAAATATTGCTAAAAGAAACCAAAGAAGACCTAAAAAAATGATAGGAAATACTGTGTGCATTAATTGGAAGACAAAATATTGTTAAGATGTCAATTCTACACAAAGAAATTTACAGATTCAATGTAATCCCAATCAAAATCCCAAATACTTCTTTGCAGAAATGAAAAAGCCAATCATGTAATTTATATGAAAGGGTAAGTTGCTGCCAATAGCCAAAGCTGTCTTAAAAAAGAAGGCCCCATTTCATAGGAAATCAGACATGATTTCCTGTTAGTCCTTGTAAGCTGCAGTACCACTTTATTAAAAAAGTCTTTTAATATATATTATATTTTATAAGAGAAGTTGTAGGTTTCTTTTAAAAATCAGGCAGAAAATAAAGAGTTCCATTTACCAACCCCATCCCCAGCATTATTAACACCTTGCATTAGTGTGGTACCTTTGTTACAATTGATGAAAGAATATTAAAATTGTACTATTAACTAAAGTCTATAGTTTACATTAATGGTTACTGTTTGTGTTGTACAGTCCTATAGTTTTGTAAACTTTTTTTTTATTCTAGTAATCTTTATATGACCTAAAATTTCACCTTTTAACCACATTCAAATGCATAATTCAGTGCTGTTAACTACATTCACAATATTGTGCTACCATCACTACCACCCATTACCAAAACTTCTCCATCACCCCAAACAAATTCTGTACCAGTGAAGCATTAACTCCCCATTCCCTGCTCCCACCAGCCCTGGTAAATTATAATCTAATTTCTGACTCTAAAAAATAAAAATAAAAAAGAATGAAGTTGGAGGACTCTACATTTCCTAACTTTAAAAGATATTACAAAGCTACATTGATCAAAACAGCATGGTATTGGCATTAAAATAGACATATTGAACAATGGAATGAAACTGAGAGCTCAGAAACCAATTCTCACATATATGGCCAACTGATTTTTGACAAGGGGGCAAAGATCATTCAATTAGGAAAGAATAGTCTCTTCAACAAATGGTCCTGGGAAAACTGGATCTTCAATTGCTAAATAATGAAGAAAGATGTCTAGCCCACACCATATACAAAAATCAACTCATAATGGATCAAAGACCTGGATCAGGAACTATAATACTCCTGGAAGAAAACATAACGGACATCTTCAGGAATTTGCATTAGGCAAAGGTTTCTTAGATTTTCACCCAAAACACAAGCAAGAAAATAAAAAGATAGATAAAAGGGACATCATCAAACTTAAAAAAAACAGAAACCTTTTTTTCCTCAAAGCACTTTGTCATGAAAGTAAAATGACAACCTACACAATGGGAGAAAATATTTGGAACAAATCTGATAAGGGTTTAAAATCAAGACTATATAAACATATCCTTTAACTCAACAACAAAAATACACAACCCCATTAAAAATGGGGAAAAGAATTGAAAATATTTCTCCAAAGAATATATAAAATTGGCCAAAAAGGCATCAGGGAAATGCAAGTCAAAACCACAATGAAATACCATTTCACTCCCACAGGAATGGCTACTATTAAAAAAAAAAAAAAAAAGATAGGAAATTACAAGTGTTGGAGAGCATGTGGAGAAATAGCAACACTCAGTAATTGTTAGTGGGAATGAGAAATTGTGCAGCTGTTGTGGAAGACAGTTGGGCAAGTCCTCAGAAATTTAAGTATAGAATTATTATGTGACCTGACAATACCACTTTTAGGTATATTACCAAAAGCAGGTACTTGAACAGATATTTGCACACCAAAGTTCATAGCCACATTATTCACAATTGCCAAAGATGGAAGCAATCCAAGTGTCCATCAACTGATGGATGGATAAACAAAATGTGGTATATACAGACAATGGAATATTATTCAGCCATGAAAGACAAAGTTCTGATACATATGACAGCATGAATGAACCTTGAAGATATCATGTAAAAGGAAATAATCACAACTGAAAAGAACAAATGTATGAGCTCACTGATATGAAATAATTAGAATAAGTGAACTCATAGAGTCAGAATCTATAGTATAGGTTACCAGGGGATGGGGTGGGGTAACGAACAGGGAGTTAAGATTTAAATTGTACAGAGTTTCTACTTGAGACAATGGAAAGGTTTTGGTAATGGATGGTGGTGATGCAAGCACAACATTGTGAACACAATTTATAGCACTGAACTATATAGCTGAATATGATTATAAGGGGAAATTTTAGGATTTTAGTTTGTATATATGTTACTAAAAGTTTTTTTCCTATGGATCTGCACAACACAAATCGTGAATCTGAAGTTAAACTATGGACTATAAATAATAGTACAATTAAAAAACGTGTTTTCATTAATTGTAACAAATGTACCACACCAATGCAAGGTGTTAATAATAGGGTGGTACAGGGGGACTCTGTATTTTATGCAGGATTGTAAACCCGCACCTTCTCTAATTATAATAAAGATTACAATCTTTAGTAGAATTGTTGAAATCAGTCAATCCTAGAGCAAGGAAACCAATAAAGTCATTCTCAAAGACAATAAAAAAACAATAGAAACAATGTAATTGAAATGTAAAAACATAGATATTGAACTAAAATAGGTAGAAAAAACAACAATGCTTGATAATTAGAAAATAACATGGATGCTCAGGCACACACATACAGCTCTTATGAAGAAACATCAAAAAGTAGATACACATTTTCTATGTATGTAAACAATGGAAGACTTTTTAATATCCAAGTAAAGTATGTTAGTTTCAGAGAGAACAACATTCAGATATATAAATCCTAACAAAAATAAGAAAATAAAATATTTTGTGCAGAAGAGTTGTTGAATGCTTCAGTAAGTTATTTTGCAGTTCATATGGAAAATTGTATTTGCATCCCTGTGAAAAGAAATGTAGCCCTAAGTCAAAATTCAAAAAGCCATTCAGAGTCACATGAAATGCTGAGAAGAATTAGGTTTGATTTGAAGCACGTAATTAACTCATCTTTTGTTTTGGTATAAATAAGTTTAGTTTCTTTATTTGATATCTCAAACCACTGAAGCAAAACTATCAGAATACTTTTAAAATACAGTAGTATCTCATAAAAACAATCCAGGGGGCAATATTTGGATTTAATAGTGTCATTTGTTAGCTTTATGATAATGAGCATATTGTTTAAATATGTCACAATATTTATATCTATAAAATGGCATTAAGGAACCCATCCTACCAACCTCCTTATGAGTATTAAGCTTAAATGGTTTCTATGAAAGACTACAAATTGGAGAAATTGCATTTGAATATAAATTAAGATTCATGTAATCTTGTGAGCAAAAACAGAGGGAAAATATTGATATGGAATTTCTTTAGTAAGTTCAACACATAAAAACAATATTAATCCAATTCATTCAGTTAGCAGCCATAGTGATTGAATAACTTGTTAGCTACAGAGAAATATCTATAAATTAATAGTGAATTAATTTATATACTCAGAAAACTTTCCCAGCTTGAAATTTTTCAGTAGTTGCAAATTCTTTCGGATAGCATGCAATGACCCTTCCATCATGTGTCCTTTGTCTGCTGCTGACTCATCTTCCCCACTGCAAGCACCTAGAGCCTCTATCTGTAATGAACAATTTTGTAGTTCTTCAAAAATGCCATTCTCTAGCTCACATTCCTGGCATTATACAAGTTATCCTTCTCCCTCCTTCTGCAATATAAATCTATTCATATAATTCTTCAGTGTCCTGTCCAAATAATTCAATATGCTTATTTCTCCACTTGCATCTCTGCCCTTCTCTTCCTTACACTCTATGCTTCAGAGTTTTATTTGCTGTTAACTGAAGATACAAGGCATTGTCTCTTCTGCTTCCGGATATTTACACTTGCTGATTCTTTTGTCTAGAATAAATCTGCCTCCAATTAATTCGTAGTCCTAGTCTGCATAGGTGAAAGGGTTAACCAGAGAAGGGTGGTAAATTTCCCATGTCAAATTATGACCTGGGTTAACAAAGGGATTGATAAGTGAGTAGATGAAAAGCAACAGAGAAAGACTGTATCTGTTTATAGTTCAAGCAGGATGCATTGTATTGTAGAGGCATGATGCAGTATTCTCTGAAGACTCTGCCTTTATTCTAAAATCTTCCTCTACCTAGGATACCCTACCTGCTTTCTTTTCTTGTTAATATGCTTATTTATCCAAATAAGCTGCAATATCTTCTTTTACTGAGGCTTTTATTACTCCAGTATTCTGGTTTAAGAGCCCTTCTTCAGTATTTAATGCATAGAGAACAGTATTATATGCTATAATAATTGTCTGGTTATTTGACTTATGTCAGTATTTTATTTTAAATTACTGTAATTCAAAGTCTGCTTTTTTATATCTCCAACAATTAACATCATACCTTACACACTAGATAATGCTTGTTGAATAAGTGAATTTTATACAGATCTTTTAGGCTTAAATAAATGCATATGTTCTCTAAAAGCTAACTTGACTTTATCTTTGTAATAGACTATTTCCAATACAATTTATTGGCTTGTATGCTAATAATCAAGCTACCACATTTGTTTTACTTTCAGATAGCAGTAATGCCTAGAAAGAAAAAAATATATAGATCTCCTAGATTCAATTCAATCAATAAAGACACACCTATCTACCTACAAATATCTGAAGTATACAAGATATCATCAGTAGATCTGAGTAGCCTATCAACCCCTTCCTGGTTCAACATTCAACTTGAGCCAAATTCATCTGTATTATAAATATCTTTTTATGACAGCCTTTATGGGTTAATGGTCCAGGAATCTCTTCCACATAAACCTCTACTACACCCTATTACTCTCTCAGACATTGGATTTCTATATTCCCTTAGATGACTTTCACTGTATATTCCAATTAATATTCTCTAAATATCCATGGAGATTTATTCCAAATACTGAAAGAAACCTGATATCTGAACAATTTGCTCCCATCATAATCTTGCATTTTTAAAATTTTGTTTTTATCAATACTTGAACTAAAGTGTGCCTGTGGTAGTAGAAGTAAAAGAAGGAGATACATAAAAGATACAATGCATATGCTGAAACAACTAAATGTGACAATTCACAGATCACAGGGAGGAAGAAAGATGGAAGTGAAGGTTGACTGCATCATTAATATAATGAGAAATGATAATGCCTGGTTACATATAAAAATTTAATTGAATCTATCCATATTTCCCCAGTGTTAGAGAAATGAACTTATGCGCAATGTTAAATCTATTACTTTGTGCTTTTTTATAGTGAGAATCTACTATTTCTCAGCATTTAAATTAACTAACAGATATAACTGATTTTCTTTAATAATGAAATGGAGAAATACTCAAAAGTAAAACATGATTAAGTAAATAAGTCCAATATTTATAGACCTTTCTGAGGAGGCAAAGGTATTAGAATAGCTAACATCATTTTGAAAAAAAAAAAAGTTGGAGGAATAAGACTACTGAATTTAAAATTTACTGTAAAGGTAGGGTACATAATAGAGTGTAGTATGCATGAAGGGATAGATACATAGATCAATGGGAGTGAATAGAAAGCCCAGAAATAGACCCACACAAATATGGCCAATTCATATTTGACAAAGGTTCAATAGCAATGGAAAAAGGAGAATCTTTCAACAAATGGTTTAGACATCCATAGGGAAATAAAATAAAATAATGAAAGAAAAAAGCAAAGTAGAATTGCAACCTAACCCTCAAACCTAATTAAAAAATAAACTAAAAATAGGTCATATATTTAAATATAAAACATGAAACTATGAGACTTCTAGGAAGAAAATATAGGAAATAATCTTCATAACCTGGGGTTAGTCCAAGAATTCTTAAATGTCACAGCAAAAGCATGATTCATAAAAGGGAAATTTGATAAATTAAACTTTATCAAAATTAAAAATATATATATATATATATATATATATATATTGCTCTGTAAAAGACACTGTTAAAAGAATAAAAACACAAGCTACACTGGGATAAAATCTTTACCAAATACATATATGGCAAAGGAATTATCTCTGGAAAATTTAGAGAAGTCTCAAACCTTAACAGTTAAAAAGTAAACAATAACATTAGAAAATGGATAAACAAATGAAGAGACATTTCAAGGAAGAGGATAAACAATTGACAAACATCTCAGAAGATGCTCAACACCATTGGCCATTAGAAAAACACAAATTAAAACTATGATGAGATACCAGTACATGCCTATTAGAATCATGCCCCTTAAAAATGCTGACAATACCAAGTCCTGGTAAAGATTCAAAGTAGTGGGCTCACTCATATATTGCTGGTGTGAATGCAAAATGATATAGACACTCCAGAAATTGGTTTGGCAGTTTCTTATAGAGTTAAATATACATATATCATATGACCCAGCATTCTCACTCCTGGTGATCTACACGGCAGAAAAGGAAACTTATTTTCAAACAAAAACCTGTACAAAAATGTTTGTAAAATCTCCATTCATAGTTGCCCCACACCGGAGCTACTCAAATGTCTTAATAGATGAATGAACATACTGTGAGACATACAGAAAATGGAATACTTCTCAGCAATAAAAAACAACAAATGAGTGGAACATGCAACAACTTGGATGGATCACAGGGGCATTTTGCTGAGTAAAATGTTATATATATAAAATGTTATTAATATATATAGGAAAGGGCACAGAAAGAGTGATTTAGGAAATAATGGCTGAAATTTTCCCAACTCTCAAGAAAGACATTAATATACAGGTCCAAGAAGTATAGTAGACTCCAAATTGAATAAATCCAAATAGACCTACTCCAAGACACATGCTATTCAGAATGTTAAATGCGAACGATAATGAGAAATTTCTCAAAGCAGCTAGGGATAAGCAAAACATCACATACAAGGGACACCCAGTAAGATTTTGTGCAGATTTCTTATCAGAAACCATGGAGATGAGAAGACAGTGGTATGATATAATTAAGATATTGAAAGAGAAAAGCTGCCAGCCAAGAATTCTTTATCCAGCCAAATTTTCCTTCAAATAGGAAGGTGAGTTTAAAATATTCACAAATAAATAGAAACTAAGAAAGTTCTTAAACAAAAATCCAGGTCTAAAGGAAACACTAATGGGAGCTCTGCAGCTAGGAAAGACAGGAGAGAGAGGCTTGGAGATGACTGTAGACTTGAAGACTACCACAAAGAATAATGAAAACGGTAAAAAGACAGTTAAATCCAAGATATGACATATGAAACCCAAAGGATAAAATGGCTGAGGTAAGTAATACCTTTACAGTAATAATATTGTTAATGAATTAAACTCCCCTATCAAAAGCTATAGGCTGTTAGAATGGATTAAAAAACAAAAACAAAAACATGAGCCATCCATATGCTGTCTATAAGAGACTCACCTTAGACACAAGGATACAATTAGACTGAAAGTTAAAGTTTGGAAAATATATTTCATGCAAACAGTAACCAAAATAAAGCAGGGTAGCTATACTAATATCAGAGAAAACAGAATTTAAATGCAAAAAGATTTTAATAGGTGCAGAAGGCCATTATATACTAATAAAAGGGACAATCCACCAGGAAAGACTTAACAGTCATAAATATCTATGCACCTAACCATGGTGTATCAAAATACATGGTGCAAACACTGGCAAAACTGAAAGGAGAAATAAATGTCTCTACAATAATAGTTGGAGACTCCAACATGCCACTCAAGTCAATAGATAGAACAACTAGACAGAAAATCAACAAGGAAATGGAGAATTTCAACAATATGATAAATGAGCTAGACATAAAAGACATATACAGAATATTGCACCCCAAATCATCAGGTTATACATTCTTCTGACGTGCTTATGGATCTTTCTCCAGGATAGATGACAAGTTGGGTCACAAGACAGGTCTCAATAAATATAAAAGATTGAAAATATACTAAGCACCTTTTCTGATCCTAATGGAATTAAGCTGGAAATCAATAATAGGCAGAAAAGGGGAAATTTTGCAAATAAATGGATGCTAACCAATACTCTCCTAAACAGTTTGTGGGTCAAAGAAAAAATTGTAAGAAAAAAATAGTATCTTGAGATGAATGAAAATGAGAACACAATTTATCAAAACATATGGTATATAGTGAAAGCAGTGCTCAGAGGGAAATTTGTAGCCCTAAGCACAAATATTAAAAATAAGCAAAAGCTAAAATCAAAGACCTAACTAAACACATGGAGGAACTAGAAAAAAAATAGCAAACCAACTCAAAGCAAGGAGAAGAAAAGGTTAGAGCAGAAATAAATGAAATTGAGAAAAAAATAGAGAAAAATCAACAAAACCAAAAACTGGTTCTTTGAGAAGATCAATAAAATTGACAAACAGCCTAAAAAAGAAAAAAGGGAAAAGATGCAAGTAACTAAAATCAGGAATGAAAGGGGGGATATTATGACAGACCCCATAGAATTTAAAAGTATAATAAAAGGATTTTATGAAAAACTGTAAGCCAAAAATTAGATAATCTAGATGAAATGAAAAATTCCTGGAAACAGACAAAAAACCTCCAGTGAATCTTGCAAATAAGATGCAATAGACTATTGCAAATAGATGCAAAAATTTTCAAGAAAATACTTGCACATCGACTCCAACAGCAAATTAAAAGAATTGTACACCATGATCAAGTGGATTTTATTCCTGGTATGCATGGGTGGTTCACACAAGAAAATCAAACAACATAATACACCACATTTAAAAATCCAAGGAAAGAAAACACATGATCATCTTGACTGATGCAAAAATTACAAAATCCAGCATCCTTTTTTGATAAGGTCACTGCAAAAGATAGGAATAGAAGGAAAGTTCCTTAACATGATAAAAGGCATATATGAAAACCCCACAGCCAGCACCATACTCAATGTGGAAAGGTAGAAAGCTTTCCTTCTAAGATTGGGAACAAGACAAGAATGCCCACTGTCACCACTATTATTCAAAATTGTACTAGAAGTTCTAGATAGAGCAATTAGGCAAGATAAAGATATAAAAGTCATCCATATTGGAAAAGAGGAAGAAAAACTCTCACTATTTACAGATGACATAATCTTATACTTAGAAAATTCTGAAATATCTATGACAAAGCTACTATAGCTAATAAACTAGTTTGGCAAAGTGACAGGATACAAGATCAATATGCAAAAATCAGTAATGTTTCTATACACCAGTAATGAACAATCTGAAGAGAAAATCAAGACAAAAATTCCATTTACAATAGCAACAAAAAGACTCAAATATCTAGGAATTAATTTATGCAGGGATGCAAAGAACCTGTATTCAGAAAACTACAAGACACTGCATAAAGAAATCAAAGAAAATCTAAACAAATGGAAGGGTATTCTGTGTTAATAGATTGGAAGATTAAATATCATGAAGATGTAAATTCTTCTTAAACTGATTAATAGTTTAAATATAAAATCCCAATCAAAATTCCAAACAGCCTATTTTTCAGAAAATGAAGTCAACTGCAAAATTAATTTGGAAGGAAAAAAGCCTTGAATATCCAAAAGCATACTAAGAAAGAAGAGCGAAGTTGGAGAACTCATGCTTCCTGACCTTGAAGCATATTACAATGCTACAGTGGTCAAAACAGCATGGTATTGGCATAAAGATAGGCACATTTATCAATGGAATTTAATTGAGAGTTCAAAAATAAACCCTCACATCTTTGGCCAATTGATTCTGATAAGCCTGCCAAAACCACTTTACTGGGACAGAACAGTCTCTTCAACAAATGGTACTGGGAGAACTGGATATCCATAACCAAAGATTGAAAGAGGACACTTTTCTCACTCCCTATACAAGAATTAAGTCAAAATGGATCCATGATAAACACAAAAAACTAGGATCATAAAACTTCTAGAATATAATGTAGGGAAACATCTTCAAGACCTTGTGGTAGGAGGAAGTCTCTTAAACTTATACCCCATGCATGAGCAATGAAAGAAAATAGAAATTTGGGACCTCCTAAAAAGTAAACACATTTGCACCTCAAATGACTACGTGAAGAGGGTAAAAAGGGAGCCTCCTCAATGGGAGAAATATATGGAAAGCACACATCCAACAGGGATTTAGTATCCATGATATATAAAGCTATCCTACAGCTCAACAATAAAAGACAAATGGCCCAATTAAAAACTGGGCAAAAGGCTTGAATAGACATTTTTCTAAAGAAATACAAACAACAAAGAAACACACGAAAATATGTTCAACATCATTAGCCATTAGGGAAATGCAAATCAAAACAACAATGAGATAGCATTTCACACTTACTAGAATGGCTACTTTAAAAAAAACTCAGAAAATTACAAGTGCTGAAGAGGATTTGGAGAGATATGAACACTTATTCACTGTTGGTGGAAGTGTAGAATGATACAGGTACTGTGTAAGTCTGTTTGGCACTTCCTAAGGATATAGATCAGCCAAGTGATCTATACCCAGAAGAACTGAGAGCAGGAACATAAATAGACATCTGCACACCAATGTTCATAGCAATGTTATTCACAATTGCCAAAAGATGAAAATAACCCAGGTGTCCATCAACTGACAAATGGATACACAAATTTTGATATATCCACAAGATGTAATATTATTCAACTGAAAGAAGAAATGAAATCATGAAGCATATGATAACTTGTATGAACCTGGAGCTCATTATATTCATTGAACTAAGCATGACATAAAATGACAAATATTGTATGATTTCAGTATTATATGAACTGAAAAAAATAATCAAACCCATGGAGTTAATAGCTGGAATATAAGTCACCAGAAAATAGAATGAGGTTTAGGAGTGGAAAGCTGAGGTTTAATCTGTGCAGAATTGATTTTTTAAAAAGGTTGTTTGTAAATGTTTTGAAATTAATATAAATGGTGAAATCATATCATAGTGTTTGTAATTAGCAGCATTAATATAAAGGTATGATAGTGGTTGAAAGGGAATGTCTAATGTCATGTATATCATGAGAAGGAAAGCTAAAAAATGAAAATGGACTTTACAGCATAGCAAACACTCTTGTGAAAAATTAATATGATTAATAGTGCATGTGTAAGGAATTTCCGGGAAGATGGTATGAGAAAAGGTAGGCAGGGGTCAACACAAAAACAATGGAGGATGGGCAAAAAAGCTGTCTGAGGGACCTGCCCTGGGTCTCTGCAGACCAAAAGAGTGCTGCATACCCCCAGGAGGGTAAGGGACAGAGAGACGAAGAAGATGAAATGAAAACTGTAAATTTACTAGCCATTGTGGCTGGGAATGGCACCATACTCCACCCTCAAGGCAAACAACCTGGGAAAAATCATGGCACTGCTCCCAACTGAGAGGGGAATAGACTTCTTCCTCCTGGGAAGAGGGAGTATGCAGCAAAGAGCAGAGAGTGGCTTCTCTTCAGTGAAATTGGCCAGTAGAGTCCACTTTGACTCCCGGCTCTGGCCAGAGCAGAATCATGGGCAAGTGTAGGTTGAAAGAGTCACCTCCATGGAAAGATTTACCAACGATCAACATCTGCTGGCAGGCTGGAAAACTGCAGGAGAAAAACAGCTTTTAGGAGTCTGCACCCCATTAGCGAGTCCCTGGCCATATTTTGATAACTTAATCTAGGCAATGTTAAATACTTAGAATAAGTGGAACCAAAAATCAAAGAAGAGCTGTTAAAGAAAACCACTAGGCAATAGAGAGAAATTGACTATCAGAGTAAATTAACCAACATATTCTGATGCCTAGACATCAGCAAAAAATTCACAAGATATACTAAGGAACAGGGAGATATAGCCCAGCCAAAGGAACAAATGAAAAATCCTATCAAGACACAGGATTTAAAACAACTAATCAATGATAATCACACAAATATCCTAAATCAATTAAAAGAGTTGAAGGAAAATATAACTAAAGAGATAAAGATATTATGAAGACACTAGCTGAACTGAAGAAAAATCTGAAAGCCTCCAAAAACTTAACCAAGCTTATGGTAATAAAGATACAATGGGTGATATTTAAAATATATTAGAGGCATATAACAGCAGATTAGAGTTGATGGAGAACAGAATTAATAAAATAGAAGACAGAACATCTGAATTTGAAAAGACAGGAGAAGAGAAAGAGAAAAGAATGGAAAAAATGGAACAGGGTCTCAAGAAATCTAATGATAATTTGAAATGCACAAACAATTGCCTTTTCAGTGTCCCAGAAGGGGAAGAGAATGCAAAAGAGGCAGAAAGAATATTTGAGGAAATAATGACCCAAAACTTCCAAACCTTTATGAAAGACATAAATATCAATATACAAGAAGGACAACACACCTCAAACAGAATAAATCTGGGAGAGTATGTTACCCAAAGACCATATTTACAAGAGATACTAAAGGGCATGCTACAGCCTGAAATAAACAAAACAAGAGTGAGAGCCTTTGAGAAGAGTGTAGAAATAAAGATTATTAAGAAGGGTAAATGAGAGGGTAAAGAGATAGACAACAGTAAGATATGACAACAGAAAGCCAAAGGACAAAATGGATGAAGTAAGTAATGCCTTTACAGTAATAATGTTGAAAGTTAATGGATTGAACTCCCCAATCAGACGACATAGACTGACAGAATGGAAAAAAAATATGAGCCATCAATATGCTGTCTACAAGAGACTCACCTCAGACATGTGAACACAACCAGGTGGAAAGTGAAAGTCTGAAAAAATATTTCATGCAAACAGTAACCAAAAAAGATCTGACATAGCAATACTAATATTTGACAAAATAGATTTTAAATGGAAAACTGTTATAAGAGATGAAGAAGGTAATTATATATTAATTAAAAGCGTAATTAACCAAGAAGAAATAACTATAATAAATATTTTTTCACCTAACCTGGATGTCCAAAGAGACATGAGGCACACACTGATAAAACTGAAGGGAGAAATAGATGTCTCTACAATAATAGTTGGAGACTTTAATATACCACATTCAGCATTAGATTGAATATCTGGACTGAGGATAAAATCAGAGGGCTTGAATAATATGAAAAACTAGACCTAATAGACATTAATAGAGCATTACACCCCAAAACAGCAGGATATACATTCTTTTCAAGGGCTCATGGCTCGTTCTCCAGGATAGACCATATGTTGGATCACAAGACAGGTCTCAATAAATGTAAAAAGATTGAAATAAATGTAAAAACACTTTCTCTGATTATAAGGGAATGAAGCTGGAAATCATTACAGAGGGAAAAAAGGGAAAATTCCCAAATATATGGAGATTAACAACACACTCTTAAATAATCATTGGATCAAAGAAGAAATTGCAGGAGAAGTAAGTAAATGTATTGAGACATATGAAAATGAGAAAAGAACATATCAAAACCTATGGAATGGTGCTTGCTTTGGAACAATACAGAGAAGATTAGCATGGCCCCTGTGCAAGGATGACACGCAAATTCATGAAGCATCACATATTTTTTTCTTTATATTCTTTATCTATGATTTTAAAAGATATATTTCTGTCATTTTTTTTTTTTTAAACCAATGGGATACAGAAAATATCTATGGGATACAACCTACATTGACCCTAGAAGAAATAGAAGACCTCAACAAACGAATCACAAATAAAGAGATCAAAACAACCATCAAAAACCTCCCAAAGATGAAAAGCAGGACAAGATGGCTTCACAGGTGAATTCTACCAGTCATTTAAAGATGATCTAATACCAATCTTGCTCAAGTTCTTAAACAGGAAGGAATGCTATCAAACTCATTCTGTGGAGCCAACATTACCTTAATACCAACAACAAGTAAAGAAACTACAAGGAAAGCAAATCACAGGCCAATTTTTCGAATGAATATAGATACAAAAATCTTCCAGAAAAATACTTGCAAAAGGAATCCAAAAGCACATTAAAAGAATTATACACCACAATCAAGTGGGTTTTATTCCTGGTATGCAAGGGTGGTTCAACACAAGAAAATCTAGTGTAATAAACCACATAAATAAGTTGAAGAAGAAAAAGCACATGATCTTCTCAATTGATGCATAAAAGGCATTTGACAAAATATACCATCATTTAAAAAAAAATATATTCCAAAAGATAGAAATAGAAGGAAGCTTTCTCAACATGGTAAAATGCATATATGAAAAACCCACAGCTAACATTGTACTCAATGGTAAAAGACTGAAAGCTTTCCTGCTGAGATAGTGAACAGGACAAGGATGCTCGCTGTCACCGCTGTTGTTCAGTACTCTGCTAGAAGTTCTAGCTAGAGCAATTAGTAAAGATAAAGAAACAAAAGGCAGCAAATAGGAAAGAAAGAAGTAAAACTTCACTATTCACTGATGATATGATCCTATATCTAGAAATTCCTCAAAAACCCATAACTAGAACTAAAAGAGGAATTCAGCAAAGTGGTGGGATACAAGAATAATAAGCAAAAATCAGTAGCATTTCTATGCAGTACTGATGAGCAATCTGAGGAGGAAGTCAGAAAAAAAATTCTATTTATAATAGCAACTATAAGAATCAAATAGGCCTTGTTGCTCAAATGTGGCCTCTCTCTAAGCCAAAACTCAGCATATAAATACCTTACCTTCTCCTCAATGTGGGACATGACCCCTGGGGATGAGTCTCCCTGGCACTGAGGGATTACTACCAAGCACCAACTAGCAATGCAAATGGAAAAAGACCTTGACCAAAAGGGGAAAAGGGTAAAGACAAATGAGTTTATATGGCTAAGAGATTTCAAAGTGAGTCCAGAGGTCATTTCAGAGGTTATGCTTATACACGTCTCAGCAGGATCTCATTGACTGCCAAAGTAAATATTTCTTCAAATAGCAGGGCTCCTGAGGATTCTGGAGACATCAATACACTAGAGGCAGGGCAGACAGCTCAGGAGTTTGGTGCCCTGCCAGTGGGCCTTACTTTGGAATTTATGCACCCCAGTGTGATAAAGTTTTACTCAGTTGTGTTTTCCCTACACATGGCTCTGCTGCTCCTCTATTTGAACCTATATTTAGTACTAGAGTTGATAGTTGTATGTCCAAGAGACTTCAATCTTTGGGCTGTCCATGTGCCAGTTGGGCCCTGAATCTCAACAGATTTGCAATACCTACTCTCCAGTTCATTGGACTCACCCAGGACAACTAACAAGAAGAGATGATGGACAATGACCATCTCAAGGAACAGAGAGAGTCCGCAACTGCAAGCAAGAAAGTCCCATCCATCTGCCCCATGGGATCTAAGCCCATTCTCAATTAGAGGTCGAGTGGGCATCACCATCACAGAATCCTCAGGATTGGGGAATGGACAATGGACGAGAGTAGACTTATAGTTGTTCTACTGTAGACTTGTTGTGATCCTAGCAATGGAAGAACTTTTATCATGGATGTGGAAGCAGTGGCCACTGCAGGTTCTGAGGGGAGGGAGAGGGAAAAATAGGTATAATTTGGGGGCATTTTTGGGACTTGGGAATTATCCTGAATGACATTGCAATGACAGATACAGGCCATCGTATATCTTGTACTAACTTTCAAAAATGTGTGGGGGAGAGTGTAAACTCCAATGTAAACTATAATCATTGCTTAGTGGCACTGCTCCAAGATGTGTTCATCAATTGTGGCAAATGTACCACACTAATGAAAGATGTTGTTGATGTGGGAAAATGTGGGAGGGCTAGGGAGTGGGGCATATGGGAATCCCCTATATTTTTTGTGTAACATTTATGTAATCTAAGTTCCTTTTAAAAATAAAAATAAAAAGTGTATTTAAAAAAACTTGAAAGAAAATAAAAATAAAAAAAAAATCAAATAGGAATATACTTAATCAAGCATGTAAAGGACCTATATTCATAAAACTATAAAACATTGTTAAAAGAAGACAAAGAAGACTTAAATAAATGGAAGGACATTCTGTGTTCATAGATTGGAAGACTAAAT